>VOQK01017801.1:6575-22538 GCA_015052645.1 Benitochromis conjunctus
ATGATCACTGATCACAGTGATTAGGGCCTGATGTAGTCTTCTGCTGAAGACAGTATTGACTCTGCACGTACTTTGATAGACTTTTGCTGCTACCTTGCTAATGTTAATGAGCAGTCCCACACACCAACACTAATGAGGGCACACAAACAATCTTTCTGTAAGTTTTTACTTATGAACACAAAGCTGACAACACAAAGAAAAGTTGAAAACCAGCCCAAACGCACATTAGCGCGATCGCTGCAGTGATTCTACTTTGGATTCTTGAGCAGGTAGAAACGGAGGATCAAGCCTGACTGCTCATCACTGCTTTTGTTACCTGTTTAAGATCTTAATCTGGCTGCCGGGCTGGGGTCAACGTGCACTTAGCTTTGTCATCACTCTGGGTTCTTGGCTGGCTTTGTTTTAGCATGCTGTCTCTGCAGATGCCTGCCAAGACCCAAAGTTGTGTTTGCAGTTTTGTGCAGCTGTTTCCATCCTGGACACAGTTAGCATTTTACCATTGCGCTCTTGTCCTTTTATGCAATAATATAAGTAATGTCTATATCACTGCTTTGTCAAAGTTGTAGACCGCTCCATCATTTTAATCCTCCCATGCAGGAACTGAAATCAATTGACCGTAGCACAAGTGTACAGGAAGAAAAAAGTACATTTGTTTGATTTTTTTTCTGTAGAAACTTTGTAATCACATATTTGTAACTGGAATGTGATTACAAAATTTAGTACATTACTGCGTTACTGAAAAATGTAATATCATTTCATTAATGCATTATAATGCAGTGAGAGTTCGCAGGTTTTCAGGTGCTGAGGGTGTCTTTAGTTACTGTGGTCCTGTTCTTTGGAACAAGCTGCTGAGACACGCCCGTCCACCGTGTCTCTTTCATGGTTTGCCACTCCAAAACATGAAATACACACGCATGCAGAAGTTGCATTACCAGCAGGGGGAGATAATATATTTGAAGGCAAAAAGTTGATAGTGAACAAAAAATGTACAAATACATGTCAAGGTCATTAATTGTCAGAAATGATCACGCTAGGCAGCTAATATGTGTGTACATGTAAATGTGTTTATAATGTCTGTTTAAATTCTTTCCTGCGATTATTTTCATGTTGGCTTGAAATAAAATATCTCCCTCGGCTTCTGCATGTGTGTCTTTTTCATTTCACATTTCACTGTGCTGTTGGGTGGTATATGTATGTGTGTTTAAATTGTCCTATATACTGATCTACTTAGATTAGAGGAAAATTCACAGATAGTATAAAGTGTGAAATGCTGATTATGGACAGTTATTTTGGACATTACTTCCAGTAGTGTTAATTATCACTTTGCATTTAAAGTACTTAAATTTTAATCAGTAAGCATTCACTTCACTTTTATGCTTGCTGAAGCACACATTTCTATTACAGCTGAGAAATAAAAGCAGGCAGAATTAAGTGTGTAACTGGGGATGTAAAGGTTAAAACAGGTGATTCACATGTACGTCGACAGTGCTTCAAGATAAAATGCAAACACTGAGCAAAATGCAATGGCTTCCAGACTGTGCAGGGTCGTTGGTGCTGCCAAAGATGCAAAAACACCAAGTTAAAAAACAAAACATAATGCATTACTCAGCTTCGACAGCTACTTGTGTCAGAGCTGGGTACATTGTCAAATATAGCACAGCAGAAGCAGGCCTGAGCAATGAGGTAACACGTTGTCAGTATAACAAATGGTGAAACTATAAGCCGCAGTGCAGATATTTCCACCAGCTTACAGGGTTAATGTTCAGATGAGTAAATAGAATTCCAGATGCCACAGATGTACATTTAAAAATGAAAATGAAATCCAAAAGTTGTACTTCAGCTGAGGAAAAATAGCTGCTAACAGCAAATAGACAGAGTGACAGCTGTACAGCGTGATAAGCATACCCACTTCAGGCAAATTATTGTTTAATGGATTGATGCATTGAATATTTATTATCCTCGAATAATAAACAATGTGATCCAGTTGAAACGTTGTATGCGCCGCCCTGTTTGCAATTAGGGTTAAAATATACAAAGCATGAACTTGTACTCAGAGCAGTACCAGACCAGGAGCATTAAAATGTAGGCTGTAACCAGATCCAACAGCATCTTAGAGGGAATATCTGTAAATTTCTTGCCAAGCCATCCAGTACTTGTCAAAATATTTCAAATTGAGCCATGTAACCCTCTTGGGAGAACTGGACAAAAACTCAGAGCTACACTGAAATCTGTAGGTGTTATTCTCCAGGGACTACAAATGCATGGTGTGTGTGTCATAGCACACCAATCAGATAGTTGTTGATACTGTTGTTTGGGTGGACAGACCAAGGGACAAACTGAGTTTCACCACATTCACAAAAATTCACAAAATTGTTGTGGTCACCTAAATTACAGCCATCAATTGTACTCATGCACACCTATAACTGTACATTTTATCATCTCATTGGTCACAGCACTCATTCAGCAGCTTAGTCGCAGTGAATGATCAGTTACTCAAAACAATAAAAATGAAAATGGCCCAGTGAAAGCAATACGAGCGTTGAGAGGCAAACTGTGCAGTGTGTTGACATCAATACATCTAGAGTGAATGGCATTGGGGCTCTCTCTGTCATTGCAGGCGTGCATTAGGGGATGTTTTTCCACAGACAAGACACTAATGAGTTTTCTGTCACCATATAGATTATAAATAACTGGAAAATTAACCAAGCCTTTCTAAGGTAATGAAGAACATGATTTTTTTATGGACTTGGGTGAGAGTAAGAGGTTGGTTATTTGGTCTCACTGGCTTTGACATGAAGTGTTGTTGCTGTGCTAAAAGAAGTCGCATGTCTCTGAAAATCTTCACCTATATTTGGTCTGTATAAAGCCTTGTTGCTATTGTGGAAATTAAAGCACCAAAACACAAGCTCAATTTTATTTTGAGGACTCGCACACAGCCAGACACCTTTATCTCTTACAAACTTTCCACTCCAAGTTATGCATGACTGTACAGTAAATCCCAGTGAGGTTCTTTCCCCCTCACTTTGCCCCGGGATAATGCTGTTTCCACATGGCTCACCTGTCAGATTTGGTTAGCTCTGGCGAGTCCAGTCTCTCATATACCCATACATTCATATGCACACACATGCACACACGCTGCACTAAGGCATTAAGTCCAGTGTGCTCCTTACAGCTCTCTTGTGTGGTGGAAACGATCGAATCAGAACCAGATCATTAATCCTTACGCCTGATGCCAGTGAAAGCCCCCGGAACTTGAGTCTTCACTCACGGTCTGTCAGTTTAAATCCTACCAAGCATACCGACCTTTAAATGCTGACTAGACAAAGGTTTGGACGTAAGCACGGCTAGGAGTTCATGTTAAAAGTCATCATAGTGGAACGTGTAGCAGTGCTGACCTGAAAAATATGTGAGCGATAGTGAGCTCCGTGGTTTGTCTACTGCGTCTCTGCTGCAGCTGCAAACCTACTTTTACATAAGAGGACACACAAAGCTGAATCTTGAACCTTTCTCACAGGTCAAAACATCTCAGCTTTATTTTTCATGTTGTGAAATAAAAATAATAATATAAAAAATCTAGAACTCAGCCCTTGGAAAACCTTTAATCCAAAAGTCAATTGTCCAATCATAGCTTAAAAACTGTAATTATGCTCAAGGATTCCTGCTATTCATCAAGTGTGCATGGGTCTGTGCAAGAAGGCTTGTTTAACATTTTCAAATTTAGGACTGAAAAATTACATCAAGGGCTAGAGGTTGGTGTCTTTTGGGATTGTTTTGAGGTTGACTAATAATACAGGCATGAAAAATCTGTGCTCCAAGTTTAGTAAGTGAAATTATACTTGTATGGCACTTCACTCTAATGAGCAGGTACTTGTATCTGTCTAATGTAATCACAAAGTCAAAGAATGCTGAGAAAAGGTGATGGCTTATTCAGGCTTTATAATGTCAGTGAACAAACCATTACATGGAGTAATGCTCTCTGTTTTTACTTTAATACCTAATCGAAATCTCTGCTCTAGCCACCTGTAGCTTAGTGCTTAGAGTACAAAGCCTTGGATGTTACTCGTATTTCATGAAACACATAAATTGGGAGAAAAATGTTTTAAAAAATACTGCATAATAATCTGCCCCTGATAAGTTTGTGAACTGTTTATACGTCATTAAAATTTGAAAAACAAGCAGTCGTCATGAGGGTGGAATAGTCTGTTATGGCAGATGTTCAGATACCTTTCCAAAACTGTTAAACTGTTTTATTTTCAAGTATGAATGCATCAAAGTTTTAGTCAATTTCAGGACCAGTTCAACTCCACAAGTACATTTGATATCTATACTCACCAGCCACTTTATTAGGTACACTTGTTCCACTGCTGAGATTTTCCCACACAACCATTTGTAAGATTTAAAGATCACGATTTGAAGCAAACAAACAAACAGAGAGCTGCAGTTTTCTTGGCAAGAAGTATTTGATGGTGCAAGAGGTCAGACTGCTTACACTAACCCCAAATCAATTCAATTTAATTCAATTTATATAGCACTGCATCACAACAGCTGTAACCTCAAGGAACTTTATATTGTAAGATAGAGACCCTACAATAATACATATTGTAGAGTACATGACCACTACATTACAACAAGGTATTCAAATGCATGTCTCTGAACACACATCACTCCTGTCAGCTAAGAACAGGATAGTGACGCTACAGTTCACATTGGCTCACCAAAATCAGACAACACAATATTAGAAAAATGTTACCTGGTCTAATGAGTCTCAATTTTTGCTGTGACATTCAGATGTTAGGGTCAGAATTTGGTGTAAACAGCATGAAAGCATGGATCCATGCTCCCTTGTGTCAATAGTTCAGGCTGCTCATGGTGTAATGGTGTGGGGGATGTTCTGGGCCCCCCACTTTGGACATCATTTAAACACCACACCCTACCTGAATGTTACTGATGACCTTTCCATTCCATCGTGCCACAGTGTATCCGTCCTCTGATCGCTGCTTCCAGCAGGACAACGTCACAAAGCTCAGATCATCTCATATTGCTTTCTTGAACATGATAATGAGCGCACTGTGCTCGAATGTCATGCTAACATGGCAGCATGGACCAAAATCTGTGAGAAATATTTTCAGCACCTAGTTGAATCTATGCCATGTAGAAATGAGGCAGGTCTAAACTGATCCTACCAAGGTGTAAATAACAAAGTGGTCGGTGAGTGCACGTCCATGAGTCAGGCATAGCTTTTTAAATCCAGCCTGTTTAGCAAGCATCATGTATTTTACTTCCTCACAAATGTGACACAAAAGGTCTCCTCCCGAGACTTTTATTGTAGTTTGAAATAAACATTGGTCATGGAACGTACATGAGGAAAAGCAGAACGAAACTCACAGGTGAAAGTTTGCATTGTTCAGTGTCCTGAATTTGGGTGTTGAATGCTTGTGTGTGCATGTGTGTGTCAGCTAAGGCCTTTGTCAGCAGCTGTTCATTTTGTCCATGTGCAGCACTAGCTGAGCTGTGGGTGCTGGACATTTAAGCAAACACTCTGCTCTCAGTAAACACTCAGCTTGTGGTGTTTTATGCTTTTCCAAACTTACAAATGAGCCTAAATTTGTATCTTTTCACATTGTGGTTCCATCTGTGCGATATATAGTTTATTTAAGTGGATTTTTGTAAACTGAATAATGTTTACTAATTTCAAGAGTGACAGAACAGTTACCTTGCACACATACTATAACTTTGCCTACATCACGTTCACTGTGGTGGTGTAGAGTTAAATTTGTGTCATCATTCAAAAACGTATGACCCTGACTATACTGGTGAGCTCGAATGGCATCTTTACAGACTGCAAAGTTCACTGTGTCATGCTCATTAATACAAATCCACAGCGTCTCCTCTTCAGCCTGGAACTCATGCTATCCATCATTTTTGAAAAGAAAGTACAATTTGTATTTGTCAGACTACAGATCAGTGAAATGAGCTCTGCTGATTATTCAAACTCCAGTCCAATGGTAATTCCAGGCTTAAACAAAAATTACTGAATACCATCTAAATGCAATCAACTGTGCTTTCCACTGTAACATACTCTAAAATGACTCATGAATCTGTGCTCTCGTCTGCAAATTTCCAAGTAGCCTTATCTAAATATCAATTACTAATTAGAAAAAGTCTTTTGCACCAACATCTTATGCAAATCTTTCTTGTGCTCTGAGATAATACTATAGTTTCATAAACCAGCAGATCAGAGCTGAAACTCAAAACTCAAAATGAAATGATCTTCTGCAGCTGTAACTATGTTTAGTATGCTAAACTATGTAGGCTTGATTTAGTGTCTCTTACATAAACATAAACAAGAGCAAGTTTAGTTTTCTTTCTAAATTATCCTCTCTTTCAAAATTCAGCATTCCTCTGCCCTTGGAAAAGCCTGTAGTCTCCCCTTGAGAGATGCCTGCATAAAGAAATTTTGCTGATCATAGTTCAGTGTAAAGGATACAGATGATTTTAATTCTACTCAGATACAGAACACGGTAAGCATATTGGCTTTTTATATTTACTTTTCAGTCTGGCTTTCCACTGTGACTTTACTTCAGGTTATGTTAACTACCCGAGCAAATGTTTAGTCGGCAAAATGAGATTAGGCAAATTAAAAAGGTTTCCTCCTCCCATTTAAATGAGAAAAAAACATCTCGTGAGGCCTCACCCAGTGTGTGGTCAAATGCATAAAATCACTAGTGTTTCTTAACTTTCACTTCATTTCCTCCTGCTGAAAAGAAAATGTTTTAATGAGTCGGGCATATTTGAGAAATCCAAGCAAAACCACACCATCCCGCTGCGCTCTTGTAATTGTTCAGCAGATGCAATAATATTCACTGCAGGCAGTTAAAAAACAGCAGTGGGGCGACTGCGCTTGAGAGGGACAAAAAAATCGGTTCAAACGGTCACATTATGGTGACTTGTTCCATTAAGTCCCATTAACATAAGTAATAAGATTTGATGTTGAAGATGTTTCAGAGTTAAGGTGGGATCAGGGCTAGGGAAGTGGTAATTGTGGTTAAGGTTAGTGTGAGTCTCAAGAAAATTAATGCAAATCAATGCAATGTCCACTGAAGTCATGGAAAGATGATTATCTTTGTGTAGTAAAAGAAACTGAAAACCAGACCCAGATGAGAACTGGATCCAAATTGTCCAACTGATGACAATTACATCCCTTCAAACTTATTACTTTCTCTTGTCAGTCCTGTACAGTGCTATGTTTTTCTGGCAGTTACACTTTACAAAAACGAACACATTGAAAACACAACTCCCCGGTCACATGCAAGACTTTTTTACAAATTGTTGGACCTCTGACATTAAAAAAGTATTGCACACATGGAGACATTTTTTTTTGTTTGATACTTTGTTCTTTGTCCACGAACTCCGCCTTGATCATCAGGAGCTGAGGAACCAAACTTGGCATACAGGTACACCTAAAGCCGTTCAAGGTTTTTATCTAAATCAGTCATTATGGTGCCATTATGTTGCCTAGCAACTGGCTTAAATGTCCTGTTTATATGCCTCTATACACTCACAGAATTCCATGAAAGCATCCCATTGTTTTAATCTCAAAACAAAACCTAATATACATTCACAAAAGTTGAATTACGCATGCCTAGCAGCAACTGCTTTGTTATATTTAATCACACTGACAAAAGTATCACTTTGCCAAAAACACAAACAGGCCAAACAATGCTGTAGCATGGTGAAGTGCTACTTAATATAACATAGCATTACAGGAATCACTATAACATAAAACCCTGTGTTTTTAGGACAGCACAGATTCATAAAAAACACATTCAGAATTCAGAGTAAGCATGCTCCACTGAACATACACGTGGCAACTTTAACAAGACACCTGAGAGGTAAATCAGTTTGTACATCATCAACTAAAAATGACCTTTGCACTCATTATTTAAAAACAGAAGCAAAAACGGCAAAGACCGAGTGATCTCAGAAAAAAAGGTTTTGTTTATAGAAAAAGCCACTCCTTTTATCAGATAACAAAAAAAAGTCAACCTTTGTTTCCCTACAATTGTGTGAATTAGTGTAAAAAATGTTTTAAAAAGTTCTAAAACTACTGTAGCAATTTAGCAAATGACTTGCAAAGAGGAGCAGCAAAAACATCGTAAGTGCAAAGGTGCATGTCTAACAGTACTTTACTAAAGGTTTGCTGATTTTGTAAGTGGTCTGTTAGTCATAAAAACAGCAGCAAAAAGCAGCGGTGTATACGATACAGGGAGTAAGATTGTTCTTTTTGGTCATTTTTGAAATTTGGTAATAATAAGAAACATAAAAATCATCTTCAGTCTCATTCTTTTAGACCCATATACAAGTACTGACACAGAAACAGCCACAGAAAGAAGTGCAAACAGGCTCAAATCCTAATTTTGTACCCAGGTACACTGAAGTGCACGCTTCAATACCCCAGTTTGCAGAGTGTAACTTCCTGTCACGGGCAGTTTGACTCAGAGGTAGAACTGTGGATCCAGTTTACACAAAGTGTCACATGGCGTTCCCCGCTAATAGTGATACACAAGCACTATTATGATGATCAGTACTTATTATGTTTTTTTTTTACAATTTACCAGTACAAATACACCGTCACATTAATGAACTGGAACAGACTGTGGTGCCAGAGCTTTAAAGCCCTTAGCATAAAATATGATACAATATGACAGGCGGACACAGCGGGCGAATGAAAAGTAAAACGTTATTATGTAAAAAGTATTAAAGTATTTAAATGTGAAAATGTCAAAGAATTATTAAATGATCTGAGTTTGAACTGTAAGATTAAAATTTAATGAGAGGACAGCTTTAATAAGACTATGCTATTTTTCACCTCAGAGGTTGGTGGGGTGGGGAGTGGGGGAGCAGTGTGGGTGATGTTAAGCTTTCCTGTCAGCGAAGTTTATATCAGGTCAAGTATTTCTGGACTTAGCAACATCTTGTGCCTTTTCCTTGTAGCTTACAACTGCTTATAATGTGAACCTATCACGTCAGCTCTACACAAAGGAATGTAAATACAGCTCCGGAAACAAGTTTATAATAAGGCAAGAAGCACAAAACCTCCTCCGTAAATCATTTCAAATACTTGCCTCTGAATGTAAAGAAAGAAAGCAGCCCCTTATAACCATTATGCATGCTTATACTTTAACAAAAGAAAGTTATTATTAAAAAAAATATCATGAAAGGATTTGATAGCTTTGATCACAGTTGTGAAAAAGAGATGTGTCTATACGAGCACCATCATTTGCATGGTATACATCGTCTTTTAGTGCTGTAGAGCATCTTTTTGCTTCTGCAAACACTTACATATATTTTTATCATCCATTTAATTCTCTGCATATTCTGGTTCAACTGTGATTGACTAGTGACCTTTCCAGGGTACCGCAGCTTTCACCCTGTGACAGCAGAGGCAGACTCCTGATGCCCTGCAACTCTGAGATGGATGGAGGGATTGTTGGGTGGATGGAAGGATTCTGGTTAAAACAAATAAAGTCAAGAGAAAAAAAATATGCCTGCTAACGTAATAGGAAAGGCACAACTTTAAGAGGCCTGATCTGTTTACCAATTTGATTCTGTCTCTTGTATCATTACTTCGAATCAGGTTTAGAGGCAATAGTCTAAACAAATTAATCCAGATGTCTGAACCCTAGTCAGGATCCCAATGTATTTCCAAGCCAGAAGGCAAATGTAATCCCTCTGGTGCAGTCTTTGTCTGACTTGTGGTCACCTTCCAGTTGGATTCCCCGAAATAACTTCCTAGGAGGTGATATCCTGGTCAGATGCCTAAACCATTTCAGTGGAATCTTAAAATGTGAAGCAGGAGTTATTCTACTCTGGGCTCCCTCCTACTATAACTACTTCTCACTCTGTCCCTGGCTGTGAGCCTATAGACCACGTACAGATGAATGTACAGACAATCTTGTTCTTTCAGTCACAACTTAGAGCTCAAGATCACATTGATAGTAGGAATGTAAATAGACTGGCAAATTCAGCATTTTGCTTCTTCCTCCACATAGACTGTTTATGTGTTTTTCATGTCTGCCTTCAGTTATGATCCAGACCTCAAGCTACTTGAAATCCTTCACTTGGGGTAACATTTCTCCTTCCACCTAATTCGGGTAGTTCACCGCTGTTACAGGGCCAAGAGAGAATGGACACTTCTCCTTCTGAAGAAGGTCAAGGTTTTATAAAAAACACTTGACTCCAGCAGAGAAAATTCAGGAAGCTACATGAGGTGACCCCTTGAGTGTGTTTTCATGTACATGTAAGCACACTTAGTGGATCAGACTACAGGCACTATACACAATGCAAATATTTAGAGGTCAACTTTAAGTACATTTAAGTAATGAGAAAAAGCAAAGCTACCTAAACGCTTTAGTATCTCTGCTATGAAGTTTACATGCAAACACTTGGCCATTTCAGTTTGGTTATATGTGTCTGGGACTTTTAAGTTCAAGGGGAGATACTGCAGCTCCGGAGATGGATGAAGACAGGGGTAATATGCACATGGGTGTCAGTTGCAGTCTGATGACTGGAGCGAGTGCAAGACAAATTGTCACCACACCGTATTAACCCTCACCTAGACACTGCTTCTGTATCCTGTTTAATTTATAGGAGGCAGTAAAGTTGTTTTCTTGTTCTTTAAGTTCAGGGCTAGGCTGAGAATAAGTTAGGAGTTAGTCTGTATGCATGGCTTGCATTTAGTGAAGGTTTGGATTACAGAGAGATGCTTCTGGGAGTACACATTTTACAGTGCGCAGTGTGCTTAATAAGGGCGAGCATGCTATTCTTATAAATAACTGCACTGCAAAAAGTGGAAGAAGATGGATGGATGGATGGATGTTTGTCCTAAAAATATTACATTTTCTTCACGTCTGGGATTCTCAAACTTATCTAAACTTGCCTTTTTTCTTGATGTCATGTAGTGCTGGCCCATTGCATCATACCACATGCAGGGTCTGCCAAGTCTTTTCCCTGGAGCTCTGTCCTCTGGAAAGCTGAGCTTCTCCAAATGCTTGCATTTCATTAACTACCTATGTATGTACTCTATCTAAATGAAGAAAGTATGCAAGACTGGGACCATTATGCAAAAGATGTGGAAATAAAATTGACACAAAAACCCAGTTAACAAATCGATACTTAAGAGTATCAAAGATGGCAGCTCAAAAGGAGATATGGTTCTTAAATCTACGAATATGAATGAATAATTACAGTATACTGTAAATCCCCGGTAATGCACTGTTGGCCCAGCATGTAACTAACAGCAGGGATGGGCAAATTAATCATCACATGCCTCCTGAGTTTATTCTTTCTGATCTTGCAATAACTGGAAAACGTATGAGAGAAAGCGAGAGATGAAATTAATCAGGAAGTGGTTGATTTATGGCATTAGGACAAAACTCAGGCATCAAACAAAATATACAGAGGGGAAAATATAAATAAAAACCACATCACTGCAGAAATTACTTGTCTTTTGAATACCACAAACCTTAGTTTTGCTAGTCAACACACATCCAACAACAGCTTCCATCCCCAACAGGAGAATGTCTCTCTTCACATTGGGATGGCTGTAGCTCAGGAGGCATAGCAGGTAATCTAGCTGGAAGGTTTGTGATTCGATCCCTGGTTGCTCCAGTCTACATGCCAGATATCCCTGGGAAAGATTCTTATACCAAGTTGCCCTCCAATGCACTTATTGGAGTGTGAATGGTAGATGGAAAGCACTTAAACATAGAAAAAAAGTGCTGGTGTGAATGAGTTGTATATGTTGTATAAAAGTCAGCTGATTTTCCATTTGCATTGCAAAACAGCTTAGAAAATACAAGCACCCCATTGTGTTGTTGACCTGGCATATAAACTCCTCAGGTCCCAATCATATTAGGTATCCTTTTTATTCTTGCTGCACTCTCTTTGTCATGATGTTTGATGTCACATCCTCTGGCATGTTCCACCGTATTTGTGGTGCTTCGGCCTGTCGTGCACCTCTTGATTTTTGCAAACTAGCGCCGTGGCCCCTGCAGCTGGGTTGAAGAGATGAGTGTCATCTCTTACTGTCGTTTTAATATATTTCATATATTTCAGAAGCTCAGACATTCATAGATATACAGAGGGAAATGTTGCCACAGTTTGAAAACTTGAGACTTTGTGGTAAAAACCTTGCTTCCGGTTTTGACTTCTCTTCTGATATCAACATTTATGTGGCGGTATTGTCCAAATGGTGACAGCTATCATTCAGGAAAACACTGCATAAATAGAAACAACCATTGTGGAGTTGCAGCTCCGGCTACAGACAGAAGTTGCATGCTAAACTATTGGCAGAGTTTTGGTGTTTTGTTAACCTCCACAGTTACATAACTTTTCCTAAGACCATCCAGCAAAAAACTCACCAGCATGTGAACCATGAAAACTGCACATCATCTGCAGCTGATATGTGCTTTTATGCTAAATCAGTGCTAAATTTAATTCATGAAGCTCCTCAGAGTTGTATTGCAGACACAGTATTGATAATCTGTCTACGAAGAACTGCTGCAACAGTTATGATAATAAAATATATTTTAAATGCATTCCAACACCTGCTCTTTCATGCCAAACACAAATCAGGAAAAGGCCTCTAAGTCTCAGCTACTAATCTGTGTGAACAGTCTTTCCTTGGCACTTCCAAATATTGTTTTCGACTACATGAGCTGACCTTTATATTAACATTTTCTGTTCATGTGGATTGTAGAAAACACATGTTTATTTAATGTTTTTAGTTTACTTAAATATTAACAACTATATGTGAAAATAAAACCCTCAGATTTCGGTTGAACATAGACTAAACAAAATATTAGCCCCAGCCAGTTCTTAGTTTAGAAATTGGAATGCAGAGATATATTTTTAGCAAATTAATTCAGAGATTTTATTAGCAACAGATAAAGTGCCAGATTATACAAAATGCCGGTTAGTGCCAATCCCACTTGGGCAGAGTTGAAATCGTGTTCTGGCACGATCTGGCATTCATTAATCTTTGGTCTCAGTCCACTGAATACTTCATGAGGAGAAGAGGAGTTTTTTGTCTGCATGATATCATGTACCAGGGGATTCTGTACCAGTTTAAGAGGACCAAGGTTCTGACAAATGGCTGATGAAAGACTATGGCCTGAGCATTGACAGCTGTCAGCGCTGTGGCTCTGAACAGCATCAGGGTCTTGAACTCAATCTAAGGCACCACAGGAAGGCTAAAGAGCGAAAGTTCTACCCCGCCCCAATCTTCACTTCATGACTGGGCCAATAATGATGAAATTACAAGTAAAGAAATAGAAGCACATAAAATTGTTTCTATATTTAAAGGGAACATGATAAATATAGAAATAAACAAACCCATAATTATTTTTTTCCCCGTAGCACACTGTTAGGATATAGAAATATGCCCAAACAGGAAATCTGTCAGTTTTTCATTTTGTCTTTTCTTTCTTCTTATTGTCTGGTCATACAAAGGATGTGAATTACATTTCAACTAAAATCTAACAAAATCTTTAATTTTTTGATGTCATAATAAAATAATAAACATAACCAAATTGCCTGAATATATCAGTCAAATTCCATCCATCCATCCATCCATCCATCTTCTGCCACTTATCCAGATTTGGGCTGTAGGGACAACAGTCCAAGCAGAGAGAAGCCCAGACTTCCCCCTGTCTGCCCACTTCTCCCAGTTCATCCAAGGGGACACCTGGTGCCACTAACCTTCTGATTAGTAGATGACCTGCTCTGCCTTCTGAACCACAGCCATCCCAGCCATTCCTCCAGTGTTCTCCTGGGTCTGCCCTGGGGCTTCCTCTCGGTAGGACATGCCCAAAAACACCTCACCCAGGAGATGCCCTGGAGGCATTCTAGTCAGATGCCTGAACCACCTCATCTAGCTCCTTTCGATATAAAGGAGTCAGTCAATCGTATTTCATATTATACAAAAAGTTGACTATTAATACACTTTTTGGTTAAATAGTCATTCTTTCACATAGCCTGACAGTCTCACACCATAATAAGAGTATGTCTGATACTGGCCAGTATTTACCTCAGACATTCTTTGTAATTTGTTATTTGCTATGTTCATGTTCCTGTCTTCATCTCTTCCTCTCTTGTGCTCTCGTTCTTCCTCCAAGTCGTCTCCCTCTATTTTTCTCTCTGTATAGCGAGAAAAATAGAGTATCTGTATGTATCTCTGTATTCATTTCAGCTGGCACATCAGTTGCAGAGAAGGATATGCTTCATGCCTCACAGTGACTCAATGCTGTCACTGCTGTTTCACAGCAGTCCTACTCAAGGGTGAGTAGGACCCGTCTGCATGGAGTTTGCATGTTTTCCCAAGCTTTCTTAGCATTTGCACAGAAGCTCAGGTTTCTCCCAACAATAATAAGTAAAAAAAAAAAAACTACTATGAAATAAATGAATGCTAGATGTAGACACAGGGCACTCAAGCAAAATAATTCAAACCTCAAGAAATGTATTTTCGGGCAAAAAAAGAGATACAAAAACTAATTATCGCTTGAAGACTTCTCGGCTGAAATCTACAAAGGCGAAGCATTGCCATCCTGCTTTCTTATTAATATCACAGTGAGTGACGTCAGGCTCAAAGCGTATCTAAAACAGATGCTTTTGGACACTCATTTATCACAATCCATGCAACTTTAATATTTAAACTACAATGATATGTAAAGGTATTCACTGGTTTTCATAAATGGTTTCCTCGTGCGTCAATATTAGAAACCACTGAGATATGCTAATCAGCTGTAGAGCCCTTTTCATCACCAGCAGCTTGAAGCAGAGCCAGTGACAGTTCTCTCATCCTGGCTCATCAGCTACTAATGCAACAGAAGATAGCTCTTCTTCCACCGTCAGTAGCCTTCCCACCAGATGCCAACAATGAAAAACCCTCTAACTACTGCTCTCACATAAAATGCATGCATGCCAAGTTCTGTGAAGTACAATCAAAGTCCTTACAGTAAGATCTCCTGCTTTAATGATCCACCTCCACCTTCACCCATCCAAGTTTTTCCTTTTGATCAAAGATCATGTTATGCTTTAATGCATAACAGGAGTGACAGACCAGACCATAGGCTATTCTTTTGTGATTTTTTGTCATTTTTGAGATTTGGGACTATTCATAAAACATTCAGAGCTGTAGTCGTGCAGATCTAACAACACTTAAGCGATGACATGTCATGATTACTATACAGGATTATCTAGTCATTTTGGTTAAAAGAAAAGCCTCTGAAGAAGGAGAATTGGATTCAAGGTTCAACGTATTGTTTATCACACTGCTAATACTGTGGTTTTTCACTCTCTCCTGTCACAGCTGACATTTGACTAACAGATGGAGAAGGAGTGAAAAGGTCACAGCCCTATTTCATTTTCCATCTTTTTTCTTTTATCTGTCACCCTCTTTAGTTCTGCTTCTTTTTTTCACTATTCTTTTGTTACTTCATCATTTTTTGTGTGTTTGTTAGATTTTCTCTGTACAAACCTTCACTCCTTATACTTTCGTTATCTCTGTACCTGTACAGTAAGGCTCACTAGAGTGGGCTGAAATGTCACAACACATCAGTGAGTCAGTCATGTGCCTCACATTGGGGATAAGCGTTTGCCATGAGCTGTGCGGCCTTGAAGGTTTGACTTTGTGCCACGAGCGCCACGGCACACTGACAGCTAAATTAGTTTAATTTCTCTGTCAATTTGTTTCTTTCAAACGTCTCGAAAAGGTAATGAAGCTTTGAATTTGATGCCGTACAAAACAGATTAGGGGTTTTAGTGTCTTGCACAGCAGGTAATTTTAGCATACAATAATTCAAGTTAACTTTCATCTTACTTTCCATGATGTGATGGCAGTTTTTTTTAAATCTCAGAGAGTACGGAACATGCCACTAGTAAGTTGGGTTTGTGCATAATTTT
>VOQK01017806.1:11357-22612 GCA_015052645.1 Benitochromis conjunctus
GCAACACTATCAGTCATGGATTAGCCTCCCCAGAGCTCAGACCTCAACATTATTGAAACAGTGTGGGGTCATCTTCACAGAGAATAGAAGAAAAGGCAGCCAACATCCAAAGAAGAGCTTTGAATGTCCTTCAAGAAGCCTGGAGAACTATTCCTGAAGACTACCTAAAGAAATTACAAGAAAGTTACATAAGAGAGTTAAGGTTGTTTTGAATAATAAATGTGGTTATAACAAATATTGACTTTTTAGCTCATTAGAATTGTACAAACTCTGTATTTCCATTCATGTTTGCACATGTTTGAACAAATCACTGCACCCATTTTCCTCTTTCCCAGCAAAATTTAAAGAAATTAGGAGTGGCTCAAGACTTTTGTGCAGCAAATTTATGGTTAGCATTGACCTACAGAAAAGGTTGACACGTGAATATATGTTGGATGACAAATGAAAACCCAAACACTAAATTAAGAAACTTATTTCCGACTGTTATCAAGCTTTAAAAACATTTGACCAAGTAAATCATATAACTGTGGCTTAATCATTACATCTACTTCAAACCACTTTGACTGACTCTTACTTCAAAGGAAGTGCAATTTAAATAAAGCAAACAAGTTCTCTTCAAAATGTTATTTTAGGCTACAGGTTACGAATGTGTGAGCACAAGCTGTTCAGTTCGCCCTCCGGTGGTGAAAATGAACAGCTGCTGTTTAACTGGACATGTAGGTCAAGGGCAAGCCACAATAAATCATACTTCATTATCAAAGAGGTAACCCAAGTGTAAATATAGATACGAGTCATCCCACTTCATCAATCTGTCCCACTTCTTATCAACCCCGCCCAAACCCATCCTACCACACCTCCTGTCTGTACACGCACATCTTCAATTTCTGTCACTATGAAGATAACACAAATGGATTATACTAGAAGAAACTGTGATCGTGCTAATAAACCAAAAAGAAAAAAAAATTAAACATAATGAGAATGTGAAATATCATACTGTACTTACATGTGTCTTTGGCGTCTTTCGGCCTTGTCTCCTTACTCACAGTGAGACAGTACACTAATTCAATTCAATTTTATTTATATAGCACCAAATCATACCAGTAGTCACCTAAAGGTACTTAATATTGTAAGATAAAGATGCTACAACAATAGAGAGAACCCCCAATAATCAAATGACGCACTAAGAGCAAGAATTTGGCAACAGTGGGAAGGAAAAACCCTTTTAACTGGAAGAAACCCCCGGCAGAACCAGGCTTAGGGGAGGCTTACCTACGATACTTACTTGTATGTCCTTTTTTTAGGGTTTTGTTGTTTTCAGGTTTATTTACATAATGCCAATTCACAGAAACAAGTATAGTATAGCAGTATAAAGTCTTTTGTTTGCCTCAAGAAAATAGAATAAACCTTTATTATCCCACAAATGAGAAATTTGGGTGTTACACAGCTCTTATAGCAAGGGGAACATAAGTATAGAAGGGGGACACAAAGTGGTTTTATATACATAAGCAACTGAAGTTCATATATACAAGTAACAATGTACAGAAATATGAATAAAAAAATGTATGGAGATATGTATGGAATGTACAGAGATATGTATATATGTGTGAGTGTGTGTGTGTGGGGTAACTGCAGGTCATTACTGTAAGGTAATGACCTGCAAAAGGAAAAACTCCTACAATCTCATAATCCCCTATGAGCAAGCACATGGTGACAGTAGGAAGGAAGAACTCCCTTTTTCATCAGTTGTCTTTGGAAACTACTTTTCTTCTAAATAATCAAATACTTTCACTGACCTTCCTTCCTGTATCCTGGCAGTCGGACAAACGCTCCATAAGTTTGCACTGAAACCACCTCTCCTTTGGCAATGCTGTACAACGGTGGCAGACCATCCAGCCCAGCCGGCTCTGATGTTCGGCGGTCACGATCAGACATCGTCTCAAACGGCCACGGTTACCAATAACTGAATCTTGCACTTGGATTCCTACAATCCCTGAAATGGCAGATCAGGTGTTTATAATCTTATGATCTCTGTTTTAATCTTAGTGAGTTTAAACTCTGTTAGATCAGAATAAACAAATTCTAATTTGTTTACTTGTAGGTCACATTCTTACATGGTGGGTACTTTTGCATTGTATTTAAATTTATACATCAGTTTTCTAGCCTTTATGACCACTCAAAGCACTTTAAACTACAAGCATGTTTTAACTATACATTCATGCAGCACTTTTAAGCACTTTATTCACCACACATCCAGGGTCAATTTAGAATCACATAACATGCAGGTCTTTGGAGTGTGGGCAGAAGCCCAAGTACCTAGAGGAAACTTCACACCAAAAGGCCACTGCCAGGTTTTGAAACAGGAACCTTCCTGGTGTAAGGCAATGGTTCTAACTACCCCATGATCATGGCATCCTATTTCAGATCTTGTGTCTGTGCCAAGGCACCCTCTGACCTCTGTATGACCGCTTTACCATAAGTGCACAATATATAAATACTTCTATGCTGATTTATTAATTCCTTGAATGGAATGTACCATTTTAAAATTCCCTAAGACCATCATTTTCTGTTATTTGAACCACACCGGTGGATCTAAAATCCATCTGAATAGATACGACCTAGAACAGCCTCAGTGTACAACACTATGAATTTTTAAACATTTTCTTTTTCGTGTGTTTTTGGCCCATTTTAAGAAAAGTCATGAAATTTCATGCTAAAACAAAGTCATTTAGGATATTTTTACTGAAGTCAAATGTCAACACGGGTCATTTGACCCGAACAATATACAAAAGCTAAATCTAAAAAGAGATAGCAGTTTTGATTTAATTTATTATGTTTACTGATTATTTTACCCCACTTTAAACTCGCCTGATGACTTGCTATTCAGCCGTGTCATATTTATGTACCGGAAAGTGATTTTTATGAGCTTCACAAGTGTGTGTTCAATCTCTTGGATAGCAATAAAAACCTATTAGACTCACTTTTTACAAAAACTGAATGGAACAGCAGCTCTTCGGCTAATATTAGCCACACTAAAGAGCTATAATAAATGAATAAACAAATATTAAATAAATAAAATATGGACAAGACGATAAACCCACACCTGCTTAACGTTCTAGTCTATAAAAAGCCAAACAAAACGTCATGCAGCAGTAATTTAAGAGAAAAAAATAATTAAAAAAAGATATCAGCGTTACCTTTCGGATTGAGACGACGGTTGTTTTACATCCGGTTCAAAACCTTTCAACAACAAGCGAAGCGGCTAATCTGCTGCTCATAATCAGCCAATCAGCTTGCCGTTGCAAACCTCGACCAATAGTATTCCTCGCACTTACAGGAAGTACTTCTTCTGTGTTGATACGTTGGTGCTACTTCCTCCGACATCTCGAATGAAAGACGTCCATTCATCTTTTTGTAAATTGTAGCATTAAAGCTTTAAAATTTGGGGGTATTTTTGTCTTCTAAAGATGATTGAGCCTATGAAGAGAGCGGCAGACATGGCGGTGGTTCCTTCCGCCGTGAAGCGGCCCCGGACGGAGCTGATAGCGGCGGCGCAGTCTCAGCAACTCGTGGCCACGGTACGGAGGGTAGCTGTTACTACAACCGGGAGGGGTGGCTACTGAAGTAGACTCAAACACTTAGAACAAATAACCACACCATACTGTGTACGCATTATGATTAATAATATATACCGCCGCTTGGAAAATAAGTCACATTTTCTCTTTGTGGTAATTTTAGGTTTATTAACTGGGTTACCAGCGAGACAGATAAACATGAAAATAAAATTAGCACAGCATTAGCCCTCACTTTGATGCTTTTTACACTGTCTGCTACACCGAGCTGGAACTGGGAAAACTGTTGCTCTTTAAAAAAGTTTTTAAAGTGATCACAAAAATGTTCTTTTGGCTGTTGTTGTTGGTTTTTTTTTTTAATAAATCCTTTAAGGATAGAAACTCCCTCTGCAGCATTGATAACACCAGCTCCAAAATAATGGGGGTCTGGCAGAGAGATTTTTGTTCACACTGAAGAACTCAGGTGATAAAGAAAGTAAAATACATTATCAACTATCTTGACCACCATTTGTATTCTGAATTCAGGAAGCTACTCTCAGGTAACCAATACTTTGTACCTCAGTCTAGATACTTAAAGTATTTTATTCCTTTGGCTATTAAATCACTTAACTCTGACATTTGGACTATTCAAGGTGGGGGTATGATTATATCAGGGTTCAGCTCTCAGCCCCTTTCTTGTTTGCAGTCCTGATGGACAGGCTGAAAGATGAGGTCAGGCAGGAGTCTCGGTAGACTATGATGTCTGGAGGACGACATTGTGATCTGTAGTGAGAGGAGGTGAGCAGGGTGCAGAGAGCCTGGAGAGGTGGAGGTATGCACTGGAGAGAAGAGGACACAGAAGACACAAGACAGAACATGTGTGTGAATGAGAGGGAGACACATCAAATTCCAGTCTGATGGGTGTAACAGTAAAGGGTATATGAGTTTAAATAAATGGGATCAAACATCCAAAGCAATGGAGCAGGAGTAGAGAGTGGAAAAAGATAGTGCAGCCCAGGTGGAGTCAATGGATTGTAACAGGATGGCAGCAGGAGTAAAAGGGTGTGACAGAGGAGGATGCTTGGGAGGGAGTGAGATGGATGATCTTTGCACTTATCTTAAAAAAAAGCAGATACTGCAAAATGAAATAAATAATGTTGACATAAGATTGTCTTTTTCGCATTAAGACACCAGCATTACATTAAATATGACCTTTACATTTGTTTTTGAGACTATTATAAAAACGCTTTGACCCACTTTCACAGTTCATACGTGATTTTATAATAAATTATAAATACAAGCCAAATATGTCCAGTATGATTAAACTGGATAAGTTATCTGAATATTTATAAACAAAATACTCAAACTTTTAATAGTCTGCCTCCAGACGTATCAGTTTTTTCTCCAGTGCTTCTACCCTCCCAGGTCACCTGTCAGGACACTTTTCTATACCAACATCTGCCTTTGCATCCCTCCTTTTGTTCCCACAAAGAAAAGTGATCAGGAATCAAGAAAAATTTTATAATGGGCAGTCATTGTATTAGTTATTGTTTAAAATGTTACCACACACGTTAAAATCCATGCCATTGACAGTACTGCAAGGTCCTTTTGTCATAGCCTTGCAGCGCACAGTACATCTTTTCTGAAATTCCCTCTTTAACCTCAGCCTCTGCTTTAACCACGTATGTGTCTCCCACAGGGGCCCCCACGGACGTCCAGCCTGCAGGCTCCCATCATGCTAATGTCTGGCCATGAGGGTGAGGTGTACTGCTGCAAGTTTCACCCCAATGGAGCCACCCTCGCCTCTTCAGGATTTGACAGACTCATATGTAAGTTAGTTAAACTCCCACTAAATCTATGCAGTGTGACAACGTCATCACTGTGGATAACTTGGTGTGCACCACTGTTTTGTGTTTTTGCTATAGTGCTCTGGAACGTGTATGGAGATTGTGAAAATTACGCCACACTGAAGGGACACAGTGGAGCGGTGATGGAGCTGCACTACAACACAGATGGCAGGTAAGTAGGTGGCGATCTTCAGCAAGGGACACATCCAATCAGTACTTCCTATTAAGGGCTTTTACTTTACTTACTTTTATAACCCTTTGATCTTTATAAAGGGTTAACTAACTGTTATTTCTTGCCATGTAATTTCAGCATGCTGTTCTCAGCGAGCACAGACAAAACTGTAGGTGTTTGGGACAGTGAAACAGGCGAGAGGATCAAGCGTCTCAAGGGCCACACTTCCTTCGTTAACACGTGCTACCCAGCTCGCCGTGGACCCCAACTCATCTGCACCGGCAGTGACGACGGGACAGTGAAGGTGAGTTTTCCAGCTTTCAACTGTAAAATATTATATATATATATATCTCCACATCTTTATGTCCTGATGCCACATTTTTGGGCCACAGAGTTACACATGAAGGTCTGATTGTGCTTTCTGTTTGATGTGTTTGTCTGCTCTGTAGCTCTGGGACATCCGTAAGAAAGGGGCCATCCACACTTTCCAGAACACCTACCAGGTGCTGGCTGTGACATTCAACGACACCAGCGATCAGATCTTGTCTGGAGGCATCGACAATGACATCAAGGTACTGGGTGCTGCACTGTTGGAAAGAATGATGCTGGAAACACATTACTGCTAATGGAACTTCTTGGCCATGTCCTTTTAAGGGTATCCTGAAAAATTAGATTGTGCATGCTGTGGATTTTATTATCACGGCACACATAATGTATTGGTGAAATTAAATGTCAGCAGGGCCAATTTTTCACTTCATGGCGCTGCTTTAATTTGAAATAATTATCATTGACACCTGTGGCCTAAGAAGGCAAAAACATGGAATTTGATTAGCAGAAGTGAGCAGGACCTACAGACTGAGCATGGCTTCCCAGAGTGGGCTGTTTATCCTGGCCGCCTATCAAAGTGTTACATGCTTGACGGGTAAATAAAGCTGTAATAGGTTTTTATACATAACTGTTTTCCATTATTCCTGAGAGCATTGTGTGGTTTTTGAAGAGAGGGGACCTCTAGTCATGTTCAAGAACACGAGGCTGAAACATGTAGTTCATGCACAGTTTGGAATATTTTGGTCTTAATACAAAAAAACGCTGGCGAGTATGGCTTGAGGTGAGGAGGCAGAACGTATCCAGGACAAATTACTATAATGTTTTTTAGTATAATTTCCCAGTGGTTGTGGCTCTTAAATTCTGGAGCAACATGAACAAAGGATTGCATGAATATTTTTGTTTTTATCTTAGTTTGGAGTGTTTTGACGCTAACGTGTAGCTCAACGCTGGTCATTTTTCTTTTTTTTTTCTCAAGTGAAAAACTTGCTTCCACTCTGTATTTAGCCACCGTTGTGATGCTGTCTTCCTCAGGTACTGCAAAGACCATATAGTAGTGAATCTTTTTTTACTTTTGCACCTCTTATAAAAATGTTCAAGAATGACTTTGAATGGCTTTTCTGCAGGAACCCTGTCCAAAGTTATTGGTTGTGTTGTTGCAGGTGTGGGATTTGAGGCAGAATAAGCTGATCTACAACATGCATGGCCACGGTGACTCGGTGACTGGGCTCAGCCTGAGCTCCGAGGGGTCATACCTTCTCTCAAACTCCATGGATAACACAGGTACTATCAGACATGTTTGGCTCATAAACATGGATGGCTGTATGTGTGAATCCTGTTCTTGAAGTCTCCCTGTGTCTTTGTGCAGTGCGTATCTGGGATGTTCGACCATTTGCTCCCAAGGAAAGATGTGTGAAGATTTTCCAGGGCAACGTTCACAACTTTGAAAAAGTAACTTATTACCTTTTTCTTTTTTTTCTTTTTTTAATAATATTGGGCATAGATGCCTTCTTTTCAGAAATGAGGATATATCCCTCTCTTTTATTTTTATATATATGTGTATGTCTGTATATATGTCTGTATATTAAGGATGGCTGATATGTACAAATTTTCCAACCGATAATCTTTAGTCCAATAACAACGATAGGCGATATATTCGCGCAGACTTTTTAATCGGCGGAGCAGTGTAATCATGCACGGATTGATTTGCGTGTTTAGAACACAGAAGAAGTCCAAACATGGATGAACTAATTGCTAAATTGCACACTGGAGGAGACGGCGCAGATAGAAATGGACTGTTACCTCAGCGAGGAGGTCGTAGATGAAGAAGATGATCCACTGGCTTGGTGGAAAATGTTTGTTTCCGTCCCCACCATTGCATTTTTTTTATTTAGATAAAATGTTTTTCTTTTGTTTTGTGCTGTTAAAACAGCGGTATTGTTTATTTCTGTTGACCGCTTCCCTTAGCTTCACCCAACATTATTAGCAAGCTTACCGTACTCATGGACAAATCAAAAAATAAATTGCCCTTGTCAAAACCATCGCCGATATATATTCAATGTATTCGTCCAATCGCCCAACCTTTTGATGCCTTCATCATGATTAACGTGATTAAAATTTGTAATGCAATCAACCCATCTGGAGCGCACAATGGACAAACTGCCCGAAATGTGTTGACAGAGACATTTCAGGGATTTTGACTCATTCTGCGCTCCACATTGGTTGATTGCATTCAAAATTTTAATCGCGTTAATTGTGATGACGGCATTAACGCGTTAAGAGCTCTAATATATATGTATATGTATATATGTGTGTATATATGTATGTTTGCATGTTTTTGTCTTACACCTCGTTGTGATAATAGCAGCTCACACGTGTAATCACCGCTTTGTTTCTAATTCATCTTTTCCTGTCATTCAGAACCTGCTGAGGTGCTCCTGGTCTACTGATGGCAGTAAGATAGCTGCAGGCTCGGCCGACAGGTGAGAAGCAAACACACTGATGTATACTGTAGATGAATATGAGCTTGCACACTTACACATACACAAAGGACAAAGGGCTCTCATTCACATGCAGTCACTGAAATCACTTTTCTTCCTCATTCTGATGCTCAGTTTGAACTTCAGCAGGTCGACTTGACTGTGTTTACATTCCTGAGTGCACTGAGTTGTTATCATGTGATTGGCTGATTAGATATTTGTATTAACGAGCAGTTGACCAGGTGTATCTAATGAAGTGGTGAGTGAGTGTATGATATAAATGTTTTTGACGATATGGCGATTTCAAACGTGAACACTATTTATTTATTTTTTAAATTTTTATGCATCATGTTTTACAGGTTCGTGTATATTTGGGACACCACTTCACGCAGGATCCTGTACAAACTGCCGGGCCACGCAGGCTCAGTCAACGAAGTAGTCTTCCACCCAGAGGAGCCTATAGGTGAGTGAACTGCTACAGTTAAGGTGTATTTCAGGCCTAAAATACACTTTTTTTTAAAAATTAACACCAGAATTAATTAAGATAACTTGAAGCCACACTGGGATAGGTGGATGTCAGTATGCCAGAATTATGTTAAGTTAGGCGCTTAGGTCGCTTTAAGCTTCGTTATAAAACATTAAACAAAAATCAAAGTTGAATCCTTTTTTTCTCTCCTTTGTCTCTCTACACAGTGCTGTCTGGTGGCAGTGATAAACGCCTGTACATGGGAGAAATTCAGTAGGGTGTGCGTGCGTGCGTGTGTGTGTGTGTGTGTGTGTGTGCGCGCGTATATGTGTGTTCTGCCTTGGACGTGGATGGGTGGTGTTCGACAGTGGTCTAGGACTCTCTGTAATTTCAGCCTGTTTCAAAAGAACCTCAGGATGTGTTTGAAGATTATTAGGCTCAGGCAAAAGAAGCTCCACAGAGACTTCTTTTTTTATTCTGATGTACTGCTTTATAATAAACTTCAATATTCAGGAAAAAAAAGCTGTCAAATTATTTTCTGACTGAAATGCTTTGTTGTGTTTGTGGAGCCTTTACAAGGATTTCTAAACTGATTACCCAGAAAAGTGATCTAATCTTCATTTAATTATCACTATAAACACAACCAGGTTAAACTAATACAACAAGCAGAGGGTGAGCAATCAGGATCTAGAAGAGTTAGTGACTGACGTCTCTTGGGAAAACTTTGTTTAGCAGCAGTAAGCTCGATCAGATGCTTTGTTATTTAAGTTATGTAACTGGGGAACATGTTAACTTTCCTCCAACTAAACTCTTGCAATTCCTCAAGATTTCTATTATTAGGATGGAGCAACCCTCGGGTAATCATGCCACAGCTCTCAGTGAGGGCAGTTCTGGTCCAGGTCTGAAGTTTACATTCATCATGGGCACGGATGGTATGGTAATTCTGGGCTTTTACACTGTTCTTTTTCCAGGGTGAAATAATAGTACAGCATTACTAATTTCTCTAGTCCACACAGAGCCAAAAGTATACATACTCCTCCACACGCACTCACCTAAATCTTCTAATAAGTGGTGCTGAAGGTTATGCAATGTCTTAATATAACAAGGCCAAATTCTCTTAATCATAAAAAGTATTAAGAGACATCGCTCACTGGACTGACTAATATTCAGAACAATGGAAAAGTCTGTGGGAGTCGGTGAGGATATAAGACAGAATTGTAAAGTTGCACAGGTCAGAAAGGTCTCTTAGAGCCATTTCTAAACAACTGCAGGTTCCAAGATCATCAGTAAGTACAAGTTATTCTGATGTGTCACCATTTTCTGAAGGTCAGGAAAAAGACCCAAACTTTCACCCTCAGTGACAGGAAATTGGATGAAATAGGATGTTCAGGAATAACCCAGGAACCACAACAACTAAAGCCTGCAAAGAACTGAAATCTGTGGGAACGCCAGTGATGGCTTCACTGTGGACAGTGAAGCCATCACCATGAGCTAAGAATATGCCTACAAAGAAAGAAGCCCCTGCTCCAAAAATTACACCTTTAAGTTTTGACTGAAATTTGCAGCTGCCCAAATGGACAAACCAAATGGAGAAACCTTTTATGGGTCACAGACAAAAATTTAGCTTTTTGGCCACAGTGACAGGACTCCCAGCAAATTCTTCAACTTTACCTCAAATCAACAGGGAGACAGTTTAGACGTGGAGGTACCAACAGGAAAATGATCCCAAATACATCAAAACTGGTTTTCAGATAAAGTAATCCTTGTAAATTTGTGAATTGTGCTTAAAGCTTAGGTCCAATCCAAGAAACCAACCAACTAAAACTCTGCCAATTCTGCCAAAAAGATTGGTCAAATATCCATCCAGAATTATACCAGAAGCTTATTGATGGATACCGAAAGGATTCGCCTTGAGAATCTCTCTGAAGAGGATTTTGTGAATGTGTTTATAGAGACTTACCATGTTTACATCAAACTGACTCAGCTGACTTTACAGAGTGTTGTTTCATATTTTAATATCGATTCTGAACTTCTTAAATAAATATTGGGCTGTCAAATACCATGCCTATTATCGTAATGAAAACGAGACTAAAACTAACCCCAAACTAAACATAAAGATTTCATGCACGTTTAGATAATCAAAACTAAACTGAAATGAGCGATCAGACTCTGAAAAACTCAAACTGAATTAAATTAAAAAAGAAAAAACACTAACTTGAAATATAAATAAAAGCTAATGAGATAATATTAAACTAATAAATCTGGTCAGTCCTCTCAAATCCAAATGACACTATTAAACATGTACTGTTACATTTTTAAATTAAGTTCCTTAATGGCGTTCAGGCCCAAACAGCCATACGCCATGATGCTGCCTCCTCCATGCTTCTTTGCCTTTTCACCACCAGTGTTGTCTATTTT
>VOQK01017809.1:18531-35355 GCA_015052645.1 Benitochromis conjunctus
TCCTACATTTAGTGCATTAATACATCCATGCAGGATGGAGTCTGGTTCTTACGGGGCTGGAGGGAGTCTTGAGAGGCCAGGGGGGGCTGCTGATGCTGTCGCTGTCGTCTCCGTGGTAGGAGGAGAGGCTGGCGGGGCTGGGTGAGAGGGGGGAGGGCACGGGTAGGGCGCCGCCCGGAGTGGGTGGCTGGGACACGCACTGCTGGGAGCCGCCGCTGCTGTTATTGTTGATGTAAACGTCCGGTAGCTGTTAAAGAGAGAGCAGTGGGATTACTGTTCAGCGCTGTACCACAAGCTTCCTGCTTGTAGACACTGAGCAGTCACTTCTGATTGGCTGAATGCAGGATAACAGTCCACGAGGAAGGCAACAAAACCATCAGCTATGGCCTGACGATGCTTTAGCTTTGTATCATAACTAATCCTCATTCCTAAGTGGACTGCACACACTGATAGCACACAGCACGGGCCTTTGTCCTCAGAGGCCACGTCAGATGATAGCCGCTGGCTTCCTGGACGGTGGATATAAAACACACTCAAGGATATTTATGAAATAGGAGAGAGAGCTCATCAGTACAACAGCTGGAGGTACGCTGATTAAAGGGGAGACCTTTCAAACATCAGAGAATTTGATTTTCAATGTTTTCCTGACTTTATGAGAGACGCTACATGGACAAAAGCATTGGGCCATCTTTGAGTTCAGGTGTTTTCAGACCCGCACACCTCGCCATCCAGCCTGCCTTCACAAACATCTGTGAAAGAGCGGGTCACTCCCACTGAATGAATCTGAGTGTGGTGCTGTGACGGGACGCCACAGACGCGACGAGTCTGCGTCACCCTGACTTTGTTTCATGTTTCCTGAAGCCAGATCGGCTTAACTGATGCTGAAGAATAAAAAAAGTATTAGTGCAGGTCTACGACAGCACACTGTTTAAAGACACCACTGTCTCCCAGTGCTTCAAACTCTGTTAGGTTGTGTTTTTAATGAGAAATATTATCGGCATTTCCAAGAATACTTCCTCTGGATCCCAGAAACAGGACTGAGGTTATGGCAGGACCATAGAAACGGAAACATTTCACAAAAACTAGCTGAAAGAAATTCTTCTCATTCTGAGAGCTGCAATCAAACAGTTTACACGCAACGCTTCATATCACACAGCTTCTTAGATAAAACTGAGGAAGCTGGACCTTTGCTGTGTGTAGTGTGTGTGTAGTGTGCTGCAGAAGGCTTCACACATACGTGTATAAGACGTCTGTATGTAAAAGACTATGATGAATTTTACATGCATTTAGCCTCCCCAGTTTAAACGCGTGTGTGTGTGTGTGTGTGTGTGAGGCGCAGAGTGTGTAAAAGAGGGAACAACAGCTTGACAAGTGCTTCTGGACTGTGTGCAGAATACTCATGTCAGCAAAACCTTATCTTTCTCCCTCTCTCTCGTTTCCCCTCTCCTGGCAGACAGATCATCTCTTTCGGGAGCACTGGGGGTCTTTCTGGCTGCTCTGACTGCCTTAAATAATTCAGAAGACCCTACTACCATAATCAGCAAAAGAAAAGACAGGGATTTTTGAGGAAAAAGATGTGTAGTGGATGTGATGGAGGCGAGTGTGCGTGCGTGTGTGTGACTGGGAGGAACGTTGTTAAGCAAAAACAAGAGGAGGGGGTAGAAAAGAGCAAAGAGCAGAGTTGTTGCTGAGCCGAGCTGCTATTGTAGGGCAAAATGAGAAGTCAGCAGTGTGTATTGGGGCATTTGTGTGTGTGTGTGTGTGTGTGTGACACAGATGGAGAAGGCTAGTTAGTGTGTGTGTTTTCTGTCTTTGCGTGCATGCTGTGTGTGTCGGCGCTGTGTTTGCTTGCGTGTATGTACATGTGTGTGCTGCAGATGCCAAGCCCCCTCCCTCTGCGTTGCTCTCTCTTTCTTTTGCAGCCTGGGCTGCCAAAACATCAGCGAGAAGAGATGCTGGGGGCAAAAACAAAGCGAGGAAAACATTAGGAATGGTAAATGTTAAACAAATCATTAAATATGGTGAGAAAACAGCAGCGAGATGGCCCTCTGCGCTGAGGCAGCATATGCTGATCAGAACTGGCCTGCTTCGTTAGCGGAGAGAGATTCAAAAGAACACTTTAAAAAAGGAAAGAAAGAGGGGGGAGAAGGAGGGGGCGTGGTCAAGGAGTTACCTTTGGTTTGTGGGGCTCGTTGGCGGGGCCGCCGTCATCTTTCACGTCCGTTTTCGGTTTGGCATCTGGGCTCATTATGCCGTCTCCTGACGGTCCCATGGATCCTTCAACAGCAGCGAGCAAACATTTACTCCCAGCATTCGGACCAAACGCCTCACAAATATAAAATGTGCTCTGAATTTACACACAGCTACTCCACGACGGAGCACAATTAAGAGAGGTTTTAGGCATTTTTGTGTATTCTGCTATATTCAATTGTGTTTAACTCTTCGAATGAAGGGTGCCTTGACGGCGTGGACTGAAAGCTGCTGCACACTGCTCTGTATAATGTCACAATGAATGTCTTTCCTTTTGTGCTCTCAAGGCCTCCCTAAAGCCCGTCTGCCCATTCATCCTAAATGGAAGACCGCCACAGAAATGTATAAAAAGACTGCTTCTTAAGGAAGACGTAGAAGGAGAATAAGATAAGAAGCCACTAAAAGCAAGCCGGTGTCAACTTGGAAGAAGTCATTCATGTTCTCACATATTCAAAGTGCGGAGAGAATGCAAAGGTTAGCGTTCACGAGATGTTGGCTGACAAGATGTGTTTCTGTTTTCTAAGGCATTTGTGTGCCTTCATTAGGTTTATAAGTGAAGAAGAGTTGCGATCCTTAAGACTACTTTTCAAAGTGCGTGCTGCATATTTCTTATTAGCAGAAAGAAGAGGTCCTTGGGTGCAAGGCTCCCCTCTGTATTTCCTCCCTTGTACGCTGCGACGCGGTGGGAAAACTGAAGGCTTTTTACGCGCCCAGGGGCAAACCAGAGGAGTTTGGAGGAACCTTGGCGCTCTAATTTGGCTCGAGTTTTACAAATGTCATGCATTCTGATGTATGGCTTTAAATAAGAGCTTCATTTTGGAAACTCTCCGACGTGTGTTTAGCAGCGATGCAGCTGGGCGGGAAAGAAAAAGTGATGCAGCACGTAAAGCTCTCCTCGCCCAAGGGCCAGTTCTTCAGGACGAGGAAGAAAGTCATAATTAAACTCTCGAGGTTTTAGCCTTTGACACGTGACCTACTCGGTGTCTCTGAGTAGGTCACGTGTACACTACTAGAAGGACTGGATTCGGGAGCATCACATAGATGCTGCCATAAAGGTGCTTCACTATTGTATCAACATGTTTTCTGCAGTCAGATTAGACAGAGTCATAACTCTATTTAAGCTGTGACAGAGCGAGCTAAAGACATAAAGCTAGCTGGAAGAACACGAGGAGTTATCCCAACCCTTGGACATGTGTTTAAGGTGGTCTGTAGGTGGGGGTACGAATGGCCTCGGCTCATATTATCTCCTGCTACAGGCATGTGTGGATACAAAAACAGGACCAAAACAGCAAAGCACAGAATCATGGGACGTGAGGCACGTGGGGATGGAAAAGTTTCATGCTGCAAAAACACAACTGCCTGCAAATAATGCAAAGATTTAAAACTGCAGCTCAGCTGTGGTCTGTTGTAACGAAGACATTAAAGAGAAGGAGGGGATGGCGATGTTTGAACGTCTGCCTGGCCTGCCTAACGCTGGCCTTTGCTTTGCTCATGAGCTTCTTCCTCTACAGCGTGCTGGCATTAATTAACTACCTGAAGGAGGCATACTGTAGCCCGGCCCTTGTGCGTTGCCTGTGGCTGCGGCGTTGCTGCCCGCTGGCTGACTGTAGGGGACAGTGCTGGCTTGGCTCATGCCCGGGCCTTGGTAGTTGCTCTGCCTACAACAGAAAGAAAAAAACGACATTAGGAGATTTTGTCGGGATGACTCAAGCTAGACTCCCGATGTTGAGAAATAAGCGAGTAACAGCGAAATGTGCAGATGAACAGAAGTCACATAATCATACAGGGATGATATCTGGCAGCCTGTCACTGCTGCACTGCTTTATTGTTGCAGTGAAAACTGAGCTGCATGTATATCTGAGAGTCACGATAAAAAGCAAAGAACGCAACAGATCCCTGATCAAACACAGCTCCTCCAAAAGATTGAAGATGAGCACCGAACATCACAAAAGGAAAAACTCTTCTATCCTCCATCTCCTCCACAGCCCTCCCTCTCCTCCTTCCTCTCCATCCCACAAGTCATAATTTAACTAATTAAGGTGTGCTTTTGGAGAGGATCATGTTATTTGTTGCCATAGTGACAGCAAAAATCAATGCCGCTCAGCCTCCCCCGTCTCTCTCGGGCGGCTCATCACATGGTGTCGCAAGTGACATCAGAGGGGCTTATCTGCAACCTGCTGAACACTAGCCATCCGTGTGTGTTTGACTGAAGGCGGCGTCTATCATGGCATGCCAGGCCGGTGACACAGCGGCTGAAAGGGAACACCGTGTTGGGAACAATTTGCTCTATCTCCTGCTGACTCCAGATTATCTCCCGGACAACCGTATAAAAAGAGAGAAAAGGCACGTGAGGCGAGGAGAGGCCTAAAACACGGGAGAAAGAGTCGAGAACAAAGTTGAAATGAAATTATGGAGGAAGAGAGGTGAGCAGAGGAGGAAAGGAAGGAAGGAAGCGACATGTGAAAGGCCACAAAACGTAAAGCTGTAACGATGCGCACAAAAAGACAAACGTTTGTGTGGATTTCTGTCAGTCAATTCCCCCTTAACTGGCATCTTCCTCTCTTCCACACAGACACATAATGTAATACCTCATGTTGGAACCGATACACATTGCCTGAGAGGAGGGATTGGCTTGGTAAACCTCCCCATAATCTCATCTCACAGATGTAATTAGTCATAGAGCACGGCTGATGATACATATGTAATCCCTCTATGGGGGCTGAGGTGCACAGGGGAGCTCCGTGGCAAAGAAACAAGCACACCAAATCCACGCTTATCTGGCCCCATTTCCCTATAATGGGGCGGGGCGGCGGCGGTGGGGGTATAGACTCCGTCGTTCGCTGCCTACGTGTTCCCTAAAAAGCTCTGCGTGAGTCAAGACACAGAAATAAATGTACCTTTTGATCGCTGCACCTTCTCAAGCAAGCGAAAATGTATTCTGCATGCAAACTCCCACAAAGCAGAGCAGGCGATGAGAAATGAGTTTAAACGCGCCAAATGCCTCCGAACCTCATTTATCCACATACTGTAAAAACGCCCCTCACCAGAACTTAAGCTATCTCGTGTGAATGGTGAAAAATCCAAATCAACAACAACAACAACAGTGGTTGGTGGTTTTCGACTGTGGCGCTCTCCCATTATGACTAATTCATGTCATAAAAAAGCCCATTAGAAAGCACTTGATGGAGGCACCGCACAGCGTTTAATCACACTTAATATATGCATGTGCCGCCATCGGGGGTTGGGGGGTGGGGGCAAGCACGGCGCATTCATCTTGCTCTTGGGCACCTTTGTGCCGGGTAAAAAAAAAAAGCATCCTGTTGCCGCAGAGAGAGCGAGAGGGGGAAGAAAGGAGGGATGGAGAGGAAGGAGAGAAGAAAGGAGGCAGAAGGAAATTAGGGAAGAAGAAGCCCGAGTGTGTGTGTGTGTGCGCGCGTGGGTCCCCGGTGGACCGATGGGGGGCGTATTTTCAGCTCAGGGCCCCAGAGCTGGAGGTAATCGCTGTTCCATGAGACTACGCTGAGGGAACGCACACATGGAAACATCCATCCTAACACCATCAGTCCACTGCACTCGCAGTTTGTTGTCTAGGAGTGGCCTGAGGAAAAAGTAGTGAAACAGTGCAGGAAAGTAGAGTTTACTCGACAAGTGCTGGCTAAGTTGGAGCGCTCGTGCTGGATGGATGAAAATGCAGATTTCTGTTTGGGTCTCCGGATTTTTAAAAATGACTCCTGTCACTTTAAGAGCGGTAACAATCCTATTGTTTTTCTGTCTACATGCTCGACCATCACTGTCCTTTGCTACCCCCCCGTTTATTCCCTAATTACACACACACCCACACGCACGCAGGCACACACACACGCACACGTGCTCTCTTCTATTCAGTCCACATGTGTGAAGGGCATCGGAGAAGGCCACTTTCACACCATGGGTGAGTGTGTGTGCCGAAGTGTGTTTGAGCGTGTCCTTGTGTTCGGGTGGGTGCCGTTGCCAAGGGGATGCCATGGTTACGAGGTGCCAGCCAACCAGCTGACGGTGTCTCTCTGGAAGTGGCGGCGCCTTTGTCCTTCATTCGCAGTGACAGGCCGCACCGACGCCTCTCGGCTCTGCTAACCGGACGAGACAGCGGCGGCGGCCGGACTGCGTGACGGCTGAGCGGCCCTCTCCATTGATCCCTGAGCTCGCTACGTGTTTAAGTGTGTGTGCAGAAGGAAGCGGGAGAAAAAGAGCCGGAGAGAGGCTGCTGGATGGAAGGATGGAGTGGATCGGCTGGAGGCTATGAATTATATATGGACCCAATCTGTTCTCAGGGCAGCTTGGGCTCATTGCTCCTCCAAACTCCTGACTCAACTCCACGCACACACACACACACGCGCACACACACACGCGCACACACACACGCGCACACACACACGCACACGCACACGCACACGCACACACACACACACACGGTAAACCAGAATAAACCCCCAACAAAAAATAAAAGGACAGCTTTTAACATATTAAATCCAGAAAAAAAACCCTACTCTTCCCTTCTCCCGCCCCTCCTTCCCAAACATCAAACGGCTCAGGATGGATGGATGGAGGAGAAGCCATTTATTTTACCCATCTAATGAAAGCAGAGCGCTCCGCAGCGCTGCCAAGACTGCGAGCGACAAAGCGCCACAGGCAGCATCCCCCGTTCTTGACATTCAAGCGCTGCTCTTATTTATTTAGCAAATTTACTTACTAAGGAGGTCAGAAATGAATTATTTGGCGAGGATTTGCCTGGGAGCACTCTCCTCTCTTCTCTTCTTCCCTCTTCCAACATTTTTCTCCCTTCAATTTCCTTTTTATTTACGGCTCGGTTTTTTTTCCCCAAGCTTTGCTCTTCTTCTGCTAAGTGCTTATTTTTCCGACAGTTCGCCGTTCCTATAGCTCCGGGAACTTTTTGTAGAGTGTCGCCGGCAGCGTTGGAAAGTCATTTGAAAACCCAATTCTGTCCTCAGAAGCTGCTGCCAAGAAAAGCTTATACCTTTTAATACTTTGTGTTTGCCTCTCTTTTCCAAAAACATAAAATCCCTAACATCAATCTCCAACCGCCAAAAACCCCCAAAAACGTGTACCGCTGCATTCTTCCAACCACGCTCGTCCCTCCTCTGCTCCGACCTCGCTCGCATTGTTTGAACATAAATGTTTCACCTCAGTATTTTCCATGAGAGCCACTGAACTGCATCTATAGCCGTGTCACCAGACTTTATCATGAGGTTCAACAGGAACATCCCCTCGACTCAGACCCACAAAACATTTGTTTCTTATTCCGGTCGAGGACGAGCTCTTAGACGGCTCGGGGGGAAAAACACTCCACACACTTTGTGAAGATTTAATCTGGAACCTGCAGCTGCATGTGGCCTTCTGTTCGGTCAGCGTAATGAAGCCAGAGTGCGTGAGCCAGCAGACGATGAAGATGTGCATGAGAGGCAGAAATGTGGAGGATTATTAGTGGAGATGTAGTGAAGGCATGTGTTAAAGAAGAAGAGGAAAGGAAGCCAGTCAGTGATCTCACTGCTAGACTAGCCCCTGATCTGGAAGGTTGGAAGCGGGCGACTGTGGCAGTCCCGGTTAATGCATCAAAGAGCAAAACTAGACAAGCCGTACGACTAACAACTTGTTTCTCAGACAGAGAAGAACCGGGTTTGACAATGTTTCACAATGTTGCACTGAGATCTGGAGCGCAAACAGGGTGCTGGAGCCTTTAACTGCAGGTTTTTCGGAGGCCAATTTTCTCCTGATCTCCCTCAGATGTTCTAAAGTGGGATCTGAGGAAGAAAAACATAACAAGGCTGTGCTGGAGACAGCGGAGAAGAAAAAGCAAATTGGGAGGAAGAAAGACAGAGCGAGATAAAACAGTCTGGGTAGGATAACAGAGCTGCACGGAGACAAAGAGGGCGATACAGTTGGTAAAAGAGAGCGAAACAGGTGGGAGGAGAGGAGCAGACGAAGAGGGATGAAAGGATCAGAATGATCGACAGCAGACGAGAACAACAGCGAAGGTGAGACAGGCGGCAGGCGCGCTGCAAAAATGTCCGTCACGACGAAACGCTCTGGCACAGTTTAGTTTTAAATAAGTCAAAAACACGTCTGCTGGAAGAGGAGACTAATTTATGTTTTTATCCCAACAACTCGCTATTCTAAATAAAGAAGGCGGCAGAAACACGGCAGATTATTCACATTTGTGAACACCGATCTGCTTTGGAAACCAATAGTCTCATTTGTTGGCACATTTCTTCTTTTTTTAACACTAGCTAGTTCATAAAAGTCTTTTGTTGTTCTAAGCATCCGGCGTCTGCTCGATTATTTTCTGCTGCGCCGTGGAAACGATGCGGCGGTTTAAATAAACGCTAACGACGGGCGAGCCGGCACACATTTCAAAGAGAAGAATCAAAAGGAGAAGGCTGTCACTGCACCGGACTCTTTGCTTCCAACGTGATCTTTGCAGTGCGGCGAAGGAAGGAAAAAACACACATTAATGAGTGCTTAATGCCAGAGATGGAGATGAAACGGCAAACAGAGGAGCCCGGGGACACTTACACAGCTGACAATAAATGGAAATAGATCGCTACAGAGTCAGAGACACAGATGAAGACATGAGCATACACACTGAGAGAGAGAGCGAGAGAGAGAGCCCCACCACAGCCAGCGACACCTCGCTGCTGTCTGAGGGGAGACTGACAGGCCGTCTGATTGGTCCCAGCAGTGGGGATCATGTCATGCCACTTCTTATTGACAGCCCAGCCATCTCTTAATGGCTTGGCCAGCATTTGCATTGCTATAAGTGTGTGTGTGTGTGTGTGTGTGTGTGTGCAGCATTGGGCCTCCCTGATGCACATAATTAATCACACACTCTGTCAGACCCCTCCCCTCCCCTGGCTTACCCCCACGATGCCGTTACAGTGCACACAGCCCCTCAGTGTGTGTGTGTGTGTGTCCGTGCGTGACACTGGGGGCGCTCACTTGTTGTTGCCATTACAGTGACTAAGAGAAGCCTGTGATACTGATGACTACAGTGATGATGATGATGAAGGTGATGATAGCAATTACAATGGTAATGATGATGACTCCTCTTGTTTTGCTGTCAGAGGCAGCGTCGAGAAATGCCACCATGATCGTGTTAGCGCGGCTCGGTCACATGACACACCCACATCCACACACAAACTCATGTAAAGGCACGCACACACACAAGCGTGGTGAGGGACGTGGACCTACCTATGTTGATGCGAATGGATGCATGGAGGATGAGGTCGGGTTGGGGGTGAAGGTGGTGGACAGGTGGAGGAATGGTGGGGTGTGGGCCAGTGGGTGGAGACGGAGGTGTGCTGCATCAGAGCTGGGGGCCTGGCGTACAGAGGCGTCCTGCAGAACGCCGACAGAAAAGAGAAAGCCACAGTGCGATCATGTTTCAGCGGATGAACGCTGGCAAACGTTAATCTGAGCCCCGCCGAGGCCGCTCCCATGATGCATTTGTTAGGAAAAGCGCACCCAGAATGGCGCGAACGCAGAAAGCCATCCTTCCTCTCAGAAGACAGCGATGTTTTCACAAGTTCCCCCGGCAGGGTTCAGCGAAAGTTTACTGCCCACACAATCCCACAACAACCCCTCTGCCTCCAACACTGCGAGCGCTCGTACAGCTCCAGCCCTGGTGGAAAATAATACCCCTGAACTCACACGCTGTTAGAGCTTCAAAGAGCTGTGCATCTGCGTTAAGGTGCTCGGTGTCACTGCGGTCTCGGGTGTTTTTACAGTCAAACCTGCGGTTTGCATTTTTCTGCTTTTATGTTTCGACGGTGCTGCGTTGAGACTGTGCTGCCTTCTCTCGTGCCAATATCTCTCTTTCTGCAAGAAAACGGCACTTGGTGCACAGATCCAGATACCAAAGTGTCAGGTACTTTATGAGATGTGTGAAAATAGGAACAGTTGCACAAGTGGCCCATAGAAGAGTGGAACCCCTGAGAACAAACTTGCCTGCACGTCTGAAAAGACTCAGAGAAAAAGACAGCCTTTGGCTCAGAAAACCTCTGCGGTGCTTTTCAGCACGCTGCCACAGACGACCTCGCAGATCGATGTCGCTCGTTAGACGGTAACGCGCGGCACAGAAGCTTGACGGCCCAGAGTTTCAGCGTACAGTAAGCATACGGCACAAGAGTCTCAGCACAACTCACACTAAAATACATTTTTCATCATAAAGACCACTTACAGCTACAGCTGGGATAAGTTAGCTCACACATTCATTAACACACATGCAGCATATGCACAAACTAATGTGCTGATCTCCTGAGTTTGCAGCCCGAGCCCTCGCCGCGCTCTTACCTGTTGTGCACTGAGTTGGCAGATCCCGGCATGGCAGCCGCTGCTGCCTCCTGGGTCTTGCGGTTAGAGCTACCCAGAGAAGGAGGACCCATCCCGGGCCCAGCTGGCTGGGGCACGCTGGGAGAAGTGGGACCCATGGCTTGGTACACCCTGTTCTGGCTGCCTGGGCCGTGGCCGCGTCCTCCAGGTATGGGCTGGCCGGGCCCCTGGCCGTGCATGGGGCTGGTAGCGTTCATGCCCAGGCTGTTGGTTACGCCGGGGCCGGGGCCACTGTAGCCGGTGCTGGCTGTCCCGCTGTAGTTGGAGGGCCGTGGGTAATTTCCTGGAAGAAGACAACATGTGAATCAGCCAACAAAAGCTCATTAAGATCACTGAAAATCAGAAGCTACACAGACGGCGTCGCTGAAACGTAAAACGTGGCTCGCTGTCGTTTCAGACGTCCTCTTAAATTCGATGGTTTGGTTATGAGAACAGCACGAAATCGCTTCAGTGACAAACTGCAGATGGGTCTTATGAATCACCTCATTTGAGACAAATGGAGTGTGCTTGTCAGCTGGTAATCATATACCTACCACAGCGGCACATACAACAATTTCATCCATCAAGAAAATAATGCCGTGACAGCCGAGGAGCGTAAAGAGCGGGATTACACCGCGATTCACGACCTCTACAAACCTCGGCGGTTGCGAGGAGACCTACTCTGAGGCGTGGCCCGGTGAGCTGTGTGGCCCTGGGAACAATTGCCGAGCTTAAGGCCGACTTTGTGAAACACTTGAGAGGAGCTCTAATCTGCAGTTAAATGCTTTCTTGCTGCCCTGGAGTGCCACGCAGCCACGATGCCAGGAGCTTTCCTAAGGCACACTTAAACCCCTCCATTTTGGCTTTTAAAAGCCTCGCTCGACTCCAGCCTCAATAACAGCTGAAAGACAACACCAGCAGGCACCTATACATGCGAGAGCGTCCACACCCACGGCACGCAGAGCGCACAACAGCGTATTCCCTATTTGGGCACTGAGATTTTTCCACAGGGGACAAATCCCCCGCAAAATAGAAATGGAAAAGTGGCATCTTCCATTGTGAAGGGGGCTATTTATTTTGATTTGATTAAGGGTGCTTTAGTTGGGCCTCACTGCGTAATCCCCTGAGAATATGTCTGGAAAAGGGGATCAAGTCTCTTTAAAACCTGAAGGCTTTTCTGCACACTCAGACGAGGGAAAGTTAGATGACAATGGTCCACACGGGGGGTGGGGGCGGGGGGGTGAAAGAGCAATACTGAATATGGTAATGGCTTCACGGTGTCCTCGAGCTGCTTCGGCGAAGACACTTTCCACATGACATAAGACCGCTTGTCCAACAGCGACAGAGGGAGCACGAGGGGGCGGAAAGCGAGGAAGACAGGCAGACGGCGAGGGAGGGGGAACACACTCTTACCCACCAGCCCCCGAGATAGGATTTATACTGAATCAAAATAAAAGTCTTTCCCATAAAAGTCAGCATCTCGGCTTGAATTTGTCCAGAAACTGTGATGAAATCTACTGTGGGAGACGGGAAAAGAAAAAGCGGATTATTTGTGGGGAGGCTCTGGTGAGTCGGTGAGCTGAGTACAGCTGACACCTGTCAAGGGTTTTGGGGCTATAATAGGGAAGCGTTCAGGAAGAAAGGATGCCTGCTAACGAACACAGGAGGATATGTATGGTGCGCTGTGAGTGTGTGTGCGTGCGTGTGCATCTGCTTGATTGTGTGAATGCATGTGTAATACTTTGGAGACCTTGCAAGCACTGAAACACGCATTTCCACGTTTCTTCCACTCATAATGAGCGACTGCCGGAGACGCTGTGGAGAATCCTGGGAGCGGCGCCCTGCAGCCTGACTGCTCTCGGCTCGGCTGGATGTTGTGCTGCACGCGAACAAGGCCCCGGTCCGCAAGCTCTCTCAGCCCTCTCTGGACGGCGGTTGGGACCCATGTCATGGCCGCCCGCCATCCATTCTCACACTTACGACTAACTGAGCTCCAGCACGCCTACCGGGAGGTTCGTTTATAGCATCCGGTCCCATTTGGACACTGAATGTTTCTCTCTGAAGGGAGAAAACGTCTGGACTTTTCCATCAGAGCATGTTCACGCTCTCTTTTACTATTTTTTCTTTTTGGTGAGGCGCTAAGCTAAATCTGTTTTGAAAAACTGTGTCATTAAGTCGGCACGCCGCACTGAGGGAACTTATCAGTTTTGATGTACTACCATTCAAAGCGATGTGGGCTCAGTCGCCTCGGCTGACAGCAGAAAGACAGAGTAACTGAGGGATGGGGTTAATGTAAAGCTTTCCTATGAGAGCCTTGCTCTGTCCTGACAAGAATGATTCACTTCCTGAAGGATTGGTGCCGAGCCAGAATGCTTCTTCAAGGACAGATAGCACGCTAACCCACTTTTTAAAATGACTGAGAGCTCAACCTCAAAATCCCACAGTAGGTGTTTTCATAAGAGCCATTCGGGCTTTCAGTGACTTTGCTGTAAGATTACATTAAAAAGAGAAGATGGATTATTGCTGAGGTAAAATTTTGTCCAATTTAGAAAAAAAAGAAGCAATAATGACTCCCTGTGCTGATATATTTAAAGCGCTTCAGGGGAAGAAAAAAAGTCCAACTTAATGTTAACTTCCAAATGCTTCCAGAAAAAAAGCACTTCCTGTCAGGAAATTAGTATAAAAATGTGCATGTTTTCTTAGCCATGACTGTGGTTTTATCCACGTGAAACCAGGTGTGCAGTGTTAGCTTTATTATGCACATGCATATGATGTCAACATTAGAGTGACTCTACCTACTCTATGCTACTCCTAGTGCTCTGGAAACCCAGGAAGGACAAGAGGAAGGAGGACAAGGAGGATGCCATTTCTTATTTGCACCTTCTCGTGTCCTTGTAGCTCAGTCTTGGTTTCTTGCCTGCTTCTCAGCACTTGTGCCTTTGGGGAGTCTTGGTGGTATTTATAGCGCGATAGAGGGGAGGAGAAGGAGAAGGAGCGCTCGTGGTGCCTCGTTCACAATTACATGGAAATTCCCGGCACGGTCACGCATTTGTTGGACGCTATATCCTGCGCCGGGTTTAATCCCCGCAGTCCCGCGGGAGAGCTGGAGTGTGACCGAGCAGATTACTGTCGACTGCTTCCTCAGCAGACCGGACCCGCCGACGCTAACGGCCAAGGCAGTCGCTCGGTGCACCGGTGCACCCTGTGGACCTGTGAACTCCATCAGTGAGGAGTGGAACGCAGATTACATGGCTACATGCTTGAGCTGCCAAGGACAGGAGCGTGGGCAGCCTGTGCACATGTGGCTGAGCACAAATAAAAAAATTCAATAGCATTTTTCCTCTTTTACTTTCTGTGAATGTGGTGGGAGTGAGCTGGGAGGGGGGGGCTTAGTTGGGGAGTGAGTCAAGCATAATCAAGCCGGTAATCATATTTTAGGAAGCAGCTTTGAGGTGCTGTAAGAAAAGAACGTCTCTGTTTTCTCCTCTAATCGTTATGAAACTCCTTTACTTAATAAAAATAACTGTAAGTCTTTTTAAAGCTGTTTAATCTGCTTCAGCACTTCAAATGTTTGAAATCAGACGGGTCAATACAGACGCACAGAAACCAGTGGCTTCAGACGGCTCACTGTTACATTGCAGCGTTCATGTACAGCTTGGTGGGATGGATATATATATATATGTATATATGGGGGTTTTTTGCAGCATCCCCTCTTGCCCGAGGCCCCCACATCTTCTACCAGCCACCTCAGCACCTTCCCCGGCAGGGTTTCTGAGCCTGAGCCGGGCTGGGGTGCGCCTTGGGGCTGCTGAGCTCCACACACTGTCAATTTCCTCCAAAAACATCCACTCGCTCCCTTAGGCATTGGCTTGAGTCATGGCTTTTTTCTTTCTTCTTCTTCTTCTTTCTTTTTTTTTTGGCTGAATTACTCTGTGGCTCCGGCAAGGCACCAAGGCTTAAAAGTCCTGTCTGAAGCACGGTCATTACCAGTGGAGTGCTTAACCCCGGAGGGGGGTATGTGGTGGAGGGAACTATGCGATGGGTGGGAGAGAAAGCAGAGCTGAGACAGTCTCTGAATCTTTTTCCTGTAACAGCATAATATCCTCCTCCCCCGTGTGTGTGTGTGTGTGTGTGTGTGTGTGTCCGCTGTTCTCAACATGCTGCTCTGCACCGTGTCCAAGTGCAGGTCTCAGAAACAGCTGCTGAGGACATCCGAGTCTCGAGGAGAGCCTGATATCAGCTGAGATCAGGTAAACTCTGGATATAGCGGCCTTTCAAAGGACCACGATAAACACGTAGCAGCTTAAATGTTTTGGACCGCCTCACTGCGAGAGCTTTAATACACAGTCACAAAACAGCTTCCAGTGCAAACCTCTGGTTAGTGTTATCTGATCAAAGATCTGTTGAATAACGCAGAAAAAATATGTAAGTATTATTTGCAGAGAGGCCGTGTCCTCCGGCGGACTCATGTATCACGTTAACTGTGTACAGGATGGAGCTTATGTAGCTGATTACACAAGTCCAGCTACAGTTGTTTACCCGCAGATAGAAAAGCAGCCTTGTAGCCTTTACAGTTACAGACAGCAGTTCATGTATTATGCTGAGCCACAAACTGTTTTAGAGTGTGTGTGTGTGTGTGTGTGCGAGAAAAGGCTAAAAGAAAAAATGCTGTTACCCATTACACACAGAAACAACCTCTCCCAGCACAGACACGCCAAGAGAAACAGCAGAGCAGAGTTCAGGAACTTGGAGCTAGTTTCTGTGTTAGCTAATTTGTTAGTTCGCTTGGGAGAGGGAAGGGAAGCAGATGGAGCTGTCATTAAGAACAATGACCAGCAGCTGTCTGGCCTGTTCACTCTAAACTGGCCCCTGCTAAGGACCAGGGCCCTGGCTATGTCCTGGAGTCAATATGAATCCTTAAGACGAGTCTACATCAAAGTAAAAATACGTTGGACATGATGTAAAATGCAAAAGTAAAATGAAACATCATGATGTGAAAGTGTTAGTGGTAATCGGAATGGTCTACTTGTGCTTTTTACCTGTAAAAATACTGAAATATCAGAAAATATAACCACAGACGGCCAACAAAAAAGGAGTAAATTAGGGGGAAGCTGAAGAATTACAAGCCAAGGCTGAATTAAGGGTGTTGAAGTGACTCGCTGGCTCTCCCCAAAGATCTCCAGCAAGTATGTATAGAGGTAAAGGAAACGCAGGTGGAGGATACCTGCGAGTCTGTGAACATAAAGCACAGAAACATGTGCGATGAGAAGACAGCAGGTCTGAGCTGTTCCTTCTGATTTTGATGGAACATCTCTCCTGACATCCAAGTGAGATTTCACGCTCATCTGCCTCCAGAGCTTCTCGCAGGCTGGACCGCCTCGCTGTCGCTCTCTGCTTACTTCATTTCTCTTTTTCCTCTCTGCTTACTGGGCTGTCAGCGCAGCCAAAGTCACATTAGGAGATAAGAGTGGGTGGAGAAGCAGGACCAAATACCAAACGCATTAGGGCTATTAATCAAGATGAACAAATGCGAGGGAGACGCCGCAAATTTGGAAAAACACACGCACGGATGGGCGCATTTATCAAGGTGACACATTAAAACACACATTTACCAAAAAAATACCATAATGTTTGGTCTGGTGTGGCGCCAAAGGCAGGAAACGAACTACAACAGCAGATGTCGACGTTTGCCGGCTGGCTGGGAGCTTCATGTTGGAGAAACAAGCGAGCGGAGAACGTTTAATTACACAAAGCGATCCAAACTTTTTTTTTCCAGTTTTCCTGGAATCTGACTCTCGTGATTTTTTCCAAGTTTTTTTTCTCCTGAGAAAAATCAGAAAAAGCTTGGACTGATGGTCAGTGCAACTGGCCTCCATAAGGCTCCTCAGACAGGCTGAGAGGATGTGGGAGAACATCCGACTGTTGCTCAGAGGGCAAAGAAACAATACATACTCATGAAGAGATAAATGCGTTTTTTCTGCACTGATCACTGCACATTTATGTGACCTCAGGGAAGTTTTTACTTTTTAAAAAGAGACATTTAAATCATACATTAAAGTTAACACTGAATGACTCCAAATGGGCAACATCAGGAACAACTGCAGACCCTAGAATAGCCCTCATTTTCAATTCAGTTTTATTTATACAGCGCCAAATCACAACAACAGTCGCCTCAAGGTGCTTTACATTGTAAGGTAGACCCTACAATAA
>VOQK01017819.1:5654-17568 GCA_015052645.1 Benitochromis conjunctus
TCCATGAAAATCCTAGTAGTATCTATATTTGATATCATGTCTACTCAAAAATATTTGTGTTTTCTGTCATTTCACCTTTTTAATGAATTGTCAATGAGTTTGTCCGGATGATATCCTAGCAGTTATTAGAGTTACAAATGTTTTGGCGGCCCTAGTCAAAAGCAACCCATTCTGCCTATGCAGTATTAATAAATTAAAGTATTTATTTAGTGGTTTAGTTTTTGCCATGGGTCCTCAATTTAAGCATCGTATAGTTTCAAGAACTAGCCTATCATTGCTGCAACATTGCCTGGAGGAAAACTCCACCTGCTGATGTAGCTGCAGTGCTTGGCTTGAAAAAGGTGCTACCTTTGCTCCTGAATCACGAATAGGAAGGTAGAAACTGTTTGCTGCTCCTGTCACATGCCAGCATGTCCTGAGCATAGCATGAGGTAAACTGTGTGCTATAACTGCCTGTTGTTTGTGTTTAGCTTCAGTTGCTTTGAATTGTTTCCTCTCCCTGGACAACTCTAGCTAGAGCTCGGTTTGCATTGCCAGCAATAAATCAGACTCAGTCCCAGTGGGTGCTCAGGTCCACCGGCTCTCCCCTTTGTCACAGAGTTTGTTTGTTTTTTCATAATAATTAAGGAGAGAATTTCTAGGCATAGCCGAGGGAGGTGGTTTTGAGGTCTCAGGATTTTGACTCTGCTTCTCACAAATAATGTGGTTTTGTTGGCTTCATCAAACCATGACCTCCAGCTTGTAGCTGAGCATGACGTGTCGGGAACAAGATTTAGCACCCCCATTTCTGAGGCCACGCTTCTCAGCTGGACAAAGGTGGAGTGCCCACTCTGGGTCGGGAACAAGCTGATGCCTCAAGAGGAGGAGCATTTTGAGGTCTTGTTTACGAGTGAGGGAAGAGTTGAGAGTGAGTGTAACAGACAGATTCGTGCAGCTTCTTTTGTAATTGGAATGCTGTACCAATCTTTTTTTTGTACTGTGAAAGTGAAGCTGTCAATTTATATAGGTCAGTCCACATTCCTACCCTCACCTGTGGTCACAAGTTGTGGGTAGTGACAAAAAAATAAATATATTTGCCGATATAAGCAGTGGAAATGAGCTTCCTCCAGAGGGTGTCATTTGGGAGGGACTCGGAGTAGAGCCAGTAGCCTTCCGTGTTGAAGTGTTCAAATTGAGGAGCAGGCTGCCTCTTGGGTGCCTCCTGGGTCAGGTGTTTCAGGCATGACCTAATTGTAACTTTGCAATGATAAATATCCACAAATATACTACTACTAATAATAAGAAGAATAACAAGTAATAGAAGGCCTTTGATAGTCACAAATGTGCAGTTTGGTTTCCAATGTAAATATCATGCATCCCTGGAGGGGTCGGTCTTGGTATCAGCCTACCTGATGAATAAGAAATTAGAAATAAAATATAAAGCACTGGGAAGATGGAAAACAGACAAAGGTTTAATGGGTCAGAGTCTGGTGGATTTCAAGAGCTTAATGGTTGATTAATCAATAAGTTGGTGTAACTGATACAAGGAACGGGGCTGAAATATTTATTAGGTTCATGCATGAAGTCTTTCACTCCGGTGCCGTTTCTTTCTTCTTCTCTGACTCTTTGTTCGCCTTTCAACTGAATGCTATCCTTGTTCCATCGATTTTCACAAATTAGCCAAAATGATTGCTTCTGACGCTTCAAAGGAATAAGAAATGCTGCCTTGTCATTTTAGAACACATTGTTGGGCACTATCAGTTCAAACGAGCCAATTTTAGCAGTATGTTGCTTTCTATGATGAATATTGCAGCAGCGTTATTATCTGACAGATCGTGCGCTGCTTTTTCACTATATGCCCTTGCTTCTCTTCCCTTTATTGGAATTTGTTGAAATATCACTGATATTTTACACACGCCTTTGCTGTGTGGTATACGAGCCGTCCTCGCTTCCCCATCTAGCACAAAGTTTGATGGCTTTGCAGAACGCCATTGGTCCGTAAACACTTAAGATGAAGGCAGCTCTATAATGTTGCAATGCTCCTCACCGAGTGCCATTGTATTGTACAAAAGAGTGTGCAGGGCTTAGACAGTGAAATGTACAGTGCAATGTAGGGATTATTTTGATCCCTGGGCCCACTGCACTGAAACTACCCATGCCCTTCTTGCTTGCACCCTGACTCCATTACCTATTGATTTCTTCCTTTCAGAAATACTCAGCAAGGTCAGAGAAACCTTTGAAGTCATCAGTCTTTTCCACTCTTTCTTAGTTTCTGTTCTCTCCTCACTCCGAGTGTTTTCCTTCTTGTTAGTCTCTTCACCAAATCCTTCTCCTTACTCTGTCAGTCATGCATGCCCATCATGGCTGAGACTACCTGAGCTGAATATTCTGTTCTCTGAAGAACCAATCAGGGGAGAATAATTCGAGGGCATAGAGGTGCACACTGGGGGAAGAGCAAAGCGTGCCATCGCCAACAGGGTTGTCGGATTCAACCCGACATGAACAGTGAGGCCACAGGGGAGATAAATATAAACAGCAGTGCTCCGTTTCAATTTCTGTTACGTCATTCAAAGATTTAAACACAAAATATGCCACGGTGCTACAAAATTCAGGTCAGGATTTGAACTACGGTTAACCCTTAGATTATGAACAAGGGGAGAAAAACAAATCTTCTTTTATTTATTTACCTTTAAGTTAAAATTAAGACAATTGTCACATAGGTGTTTAGCAGAGGTGTACTTTTTTATAAAAATGTCAAGGATTATGTGTAATTGTATATATCAGACGACATAAAACGGAGACGCGTGGTTAATGTTTTTGTGCCTGTGTTTGTGTCCTCCACCTGTGAGCTTTAGTGTGAGCCAGGCATGTTTTTCGGCTGGTGATAGTCTTACCTCAAGAAATCTGCTCGACTGCTTACCCCCATTCGTTTTCATTTGTGCTGCTCAGCTGAACACTGGAACCAAGTTTGGAAGCCACCCAACACCCTGTCTGCTTTTCGTAAACAAACTTCTACAAAGGCTTAGAGGAGCGAGAGAAAATGTGGCACAAAAGTAAAGCGGTAAACAGTGATGACAGAAGGGATGAAGGCAGGATGCTTATACAATGTGAATTGAAGAGCGTAGCAGAGGACCTGAAATCAATCAGCATTACCTGGATCAACAGCGGTATTTAAAGTTGAACTGCTAATGCCCGGGATATTGAATAAAACAGAGCACCTTTACGGGATCATCAAAAGGAATGTTAATGTGGTTTTGTGTTGCCATCTCTTCCACTCTTGTTTGATGGGTCTAATTACGTTTTTCCATTTTTGCTTCATAAACAGCTTTGCTTAGGCTATGAAGGGGGTATGCAACCCAAAAATACAGCTAAGCACATTAGCTATCTGTCCAGCCAGCTGTGTTTGTCCCACCCACCAATTCCCCTTCATAAGCTTGCCCTTGATGTGACTTTTAAGTTAATTTTGTGCACAGACACCGGGTCGGATGATTCCTAGCCAGCTGGATAAGCAGTAATTAGGATTCACAAGAATCTCAGAGCAATAGCATTTTGTTCTTATGTATATAAATAGAAAAGAAAATTGGTAAAAGAAGAAACATCAGTGTAAATGAATACAAATAGATAATAAAGGATTATGTTTCCTTTGTTTGTGGCCAGCAGAATCTCACTTTAACCCCCAGCGGGAATGCATGTTTTTGTTTTATTACTAATCTTTTAATATCCCTGAAAGCTACAGAAGAAGACTTTTATGAATGTGATATGCCACACAAAATGAGATTTGGGTGTTTAGGGGCTCTGTTGGCCAGGTAAACAAAGGTTTCCCAGACTCTAGACATACAGATCGGGCACTAGCCCAGCTTCCTCCCGCATCCAGAGGATTACATTTCATCCTGGAGATGGGTGCTCCAAAGCCTTGTGGTTGTTGCGCCTTGCCCTCCCTGTTGCTACACATAATCACCACAGCTTGAAAGAGCTCATAAATCAGGCTACCGCAATAAATTGTAGAGGGAAAAATGTGCACCCCTGGCATTTGAAGCAGCGCATTGCCAGCCTATGAGCAGGCCAATTCTACCCACTGCATTCAACGCAGGGAAACAAAACACATAGAAGGTTTGGTGGCTTTCTTTGACATTTCTAGCATGCCCACTCACTTCCCCCCTCCCTGTGTGTGTGTGTGTGTGTGTGTGTGTGTGTGTGTGTGTGTGTGTGTGTGTGTGTGTGTGGGTTGCTCCATCCTTCTGTTGTTTCCAAGTGTTCATAAAATGTATTATGCCACTTCCTCACTGGCATGCGTTTCTGTTATTTACCAAAGCATCATAACAATGTCTTAGCTGTAATTCTTAGATTTCCCTTTCTCTGTCTTTAGTAAGTACTGTTACAATGAGAGCAGCTCTGTTTCGAAGCCAATTTTACAAATGTTAGCTTTAATTAAATCCTTATTACTGGAAGGGGAAAATGCACCTAAGTAGACCGTTTAAAAAAAGGCTCTAATAGAGAAACATAAGTCTGAAACACTGTATTTTCTGAAAAATATCTCTCAGTAATGCAAACTGTAAATATAGCAACCATGCTTCTCGTGCAGCAATGTTTGTTTGGAGTTCCTGCTTGGAATCTGACTTCTACAGTAACTTTGCAGGGTCTTTTCTGATGTCTTTGCTTGTATCTACCTGTTATCTTGCTTTTCTTCTTCTGCCAGGGAAGATCAATGAGTTTGAGTTAAAAAGCTAGGGCTTGGTGCTTAACTGAGGTTGCCAGGCATTGATGGTTCTGCAAGCTCTTCACTCAGTCTCAGGGCTGTCCTGAGAGATACGGCACATGGCCTGCTTAGGCTGATCAATGGCAGAATCCATACAAACCCTCTCCCACACGATTTGCTTTCTTTGTCTTTGTCATTAACTGATTTTCTCCTCATATCGGCACTCTTTGTTCAAGGTCTTTCACATTATGTGTCATAATTGTGAAAATAGGAGTATTAGCAATACAGAACAAAATGGGCTCAATTTAATGATTCTTTATGTGTGAGCAATTGTTTGAACATTATATAATATTGAATGGCTGTGTCTTTGAATGTTAGGACATGCTGGTATAAAGTTAACATTTTTGGACAATGACAATTTTTCTTTTTTACCGCAGTAGGTATGAAAAGGAACAAATACAGACGGTCAGTTTTTAAATTACCATAATCATACATAATCTGTTCATTTTTAATACTTTGAAATAATCTCATGGAGGCAATGACTGTCAAGCCTAGGAACCATGGCTGTCACCAAAATGAGTTTTCTACATTGTGATGTTTTGCTGAACCTTTTACTGCGTCCGTCTTTGGTTATTGTTTAAGTATGGGCCATTTTCCCCTTTTGTTTTACCTTTTTATCAAGTGGAAGGTCTTGATGTCTTCTAGATCAGGTTGAAATCAGGTAAATTATTTGGGTAGTTGAAAATACTCCTTTAAAAAAATAAAATAAAATAAAATAAATTCACTATTGGGTAAAAACTGTTACTGTTGTTTTTGTGTTTGTTTTGTTTATAGTGTGTTTTGTTTCAACTCTCTATCTGCGCTGTCCAGTCAACTAGTGACCCGTTCTGATTGGGAACCACTACCTTTGCTGTTTTTTACAGATGATTTAGTATGTTTCTGACAATAAGCCATCCCATCTATAATTTTGTGTGACTCTGTTACAGGCTAATCTTATCATCTGGCAGATGAAAAGCTATGTTTCAGAGCCTATTGTGCGTGCGTGCGTGTCAAAGTGTAATTTGGCCTTTCGCTCGGTGAAACTGATCATTGGTTCCTACCTTGTGGTGAACCCTCTCTGTTTCCCTTGCTAAGTCCTGAATGTTGTGACGGGAATTGTCTTTAGCGTGTGAATGATGCTGTGATCATTACTGTTGATTTCAATGGAAATCTAGACCTTATGCTGTTGAATTCACCATTGTGTTGTTTCTCAAAGTGTGCCAAACTGTTGATTTGGCCATTTCTAGTGTTATGTTCCATTAAATTGCTTTAAAGTGCATAGTTTAAATAAATGTTAAGCCTCTGTAAATAGAGGACTATGGAGTGCAGTGTTTTTGTTCAGCTCTTTGAAGCAAAGAATAGAGTATGCACTGATTTTATTCCTCTTCCTTTGTCCTGATCGTTTCATTTCAAATCTACCACGGCGGTCTAGAAAGGCAGAATTGTGTAAGTGTCACAAAAACACATGGACCTAAGTGTAATACAAGCGCTGTCTCCCAGTGAAAGTCTCTTTTACCTTGTTCATCACAGGCAAGGCTGTCATAAAACATGATGTTTGAAAGATTTCTGCACCATCTCCGCGTCATGCACGCACTAATTCGTTGTTCTGTTTTTCACCACTTCCCCCAACCCTTATATCTTTAGCTAAGGTCAAGTCAAAGTGTCCTCCTACATTCTTCGCCTGCGCTAACGGTGTCCACTGCATCATTGGACGCTTCCGCTGCAACGGCTTCAGCGATTGTCCTGACGGGAGTGACGAGGAAAACTGCAGTGAGTCTCACACCGCACCTAGATCCGTGGATCTGTGGCCAGAGCCATGTCTTATTTATATCAAATCTAAGCAACATATGGAAGTAGCAGTCCAACACATTTTACGCATTAAGGCATTTAATCATTGCCTGTAAAATATGTTGTATGTCTTATGCTCCTCTGGTGGAGCTTCATCAAATAACGCTGACGTCATCATCAGAGTTATGTTAGGATGGGCTTGGAGACTATAAATTTCAAACAGGTTAACAGAAAACATGTAGGCGCCAGTGCTTGCAGAGATTGATGCACGCTAAAAGCTGAAGTATAAATATCTCTCTGCTAAACAGCCCTTTTTAAAATTATAGCAGTTTTAACATGTTTTTTTTTTTCTTTAGCAAAATTATGGGGGTGCCACTAGACATCACTTTGAACTACAAATATGCTTCTGCAGTAAACCACAAAATACTTTTGCTAAAGCTTAATGGATTTGCCACACCCCAATTAGTACTAAAGAATTCAGTTAGTTACAATAATAATATAAATACATCTCTGCATTACAAAGTGGAAGAGTCAGAGCGACTGCCCTTCCTGTGTCTGTGTCCAATTCATCTGGAGAGTCCATTCAGTCTGTAATCAGTGTGATTATGTGATCTTTTCCATTCGATATATGCTATCAACAACCTCTATCCTCTTTTGTGGGGAGATCTGGTTGTAACCAGCGTCCGGTAAGAGTTTTCCTACCAGCTGATATCAGGACACCAAAGAAATAGTTGAAATATACATTTCTAATGAAAATCAGCGTTTCCCAACAAAAAGACATTAAACTGGAAGGGTATGTTACTTTGATAACCACGATTAGCTTCGTGATTTCCACAGAGCCTCCAACACTTAGTTCTCTGTTGAAATATGAACTTTCTGCTTTGGAGTATTTAAAAAAAATCTTATTAGGTATTTCCACAAAATTCTCTCCATGTATAAGAATTAGCAGTAGCTAGACTATTCTTCATTTGAGATTACAAAAATTGCTTTCACTTTGCTATTTATGCTTTATGTACTCTGTGGAGTCAGTTGGGTTGTTTTGGGGGGGGGGGTAACCTTGATATAATGCTCCTGTTCTGAAGGGAGTATGTTACTCTTAAAATTTCTTTAATCACTGGGTCATCATTATGCATGTGGTTTTTGATAGTTTGGTCAAATTTGAAGGGATCTATAGAAATCTTGCTTTTCTAGGTCATGTGCCTGTTGGAGGGCTTGTAAGTTTTTCAGGGTCCCGTCAGGTGTTATAGAATATAATGTTGTAATACTCTTTGTAAACCTAACCAGGTGGATAGTAGATTTAATACCTGGATTGCAATCTGGATCGTGTGCACGCCATTTAAATACCTTCACTTTATCTTGTAGGTCATATTCTTCTCTAAGTTCCACATCTTGATGTAGCTGTTTTTATAGACAGGTTTCCACCATGTGGCTTCAACAAACCACACTGCGTTTCAGAAGCTGTGCTTTTTGTCTGCTCTGTCCAACTTTTTACAAGCACTTGACAGGTTTTGAAAACCTTGTCTGCTGTACCAGCCCACGGTTTATTCAGACTTTCAGTTATGTAACTTTGCAAGATCTCACTTCACTTTTTTTTTTTTCCCTAAAGTTCCTGACAGTATGTGTCTCCTGCAGTCATAAAACAAGCTATAATCATCTTCTCACTTGAAAATAGGCTTTTCTGGCTAAAGAATATGTGAGAAAAGCTGGACGAGCTGCATGAGAACTGGTATAGAGTTGCACTGCATTCCCAGGACTAATCCCACCAGTACAGGTGCCTTATTGAGTTTAAAGTGGCTTACAGGAGCTTCCTGATTCGTCCTGTGGAAGTTGCACTTTATTCTCAGCAGAACAAACTTCCACAAATTTACGTGTCAAAAGTTTGATTCTTTCTGATCATTTTTTTAACACATTGCTGGGTTTTTGAAGTGCGTCATATTCGCACAACCTATGTGCCTTAAAACTGTCTTTGGTGCTTCTCTACTATGGTACAGCAGGGTTATGAAATACCAAGCTGACTTTACTGTCTGGAGTGATCTGCTCTGTGAAACTTGCATCAAAGCTGTGAACCCATGTATTTTTAGTGGAGAAGAGTGGAGATCCATTTTTGTGTCTCTTCTGAAAAGTGTGCTGTGGCATATTTGGTGGAAACATTGTGGGCACACTCAGCTCCAGCAGACACAACACTATTTGGCACAGACATCCCTGGTGGACTTTTAGTTACATCCCTACTTTGAGAGGGGAAAAGTCATTCTATAAAGAGTCCGAGTTCTGCAGAGTTGATGTCTCTTAATAATTTTTAAAAACTGAATTTGGCAGATCTGCATATTATAGTGTTGACAAGGTTATAATATAATTTTTATGCATTGCTCATAACTCCATGGTTATGCATAATTTTATCTTTACTTTTTTACATCTGTTTAACAGTGTAAATATTGTTGTCCGTGTTTTACCCCAGTGCTGTTGTAGTAGGTGTACAACAATGATAACACAAGGTGGTTTTTTTTGTTGTTTTTTAAGAGTATAATTGGTTTTCACATGACCCCTTTGCTGCTTTCCCAGTGGGGAATGTGATTTGAGCCAATCACTCACCATTGTCAGAGGCAGTGTTTCTAGCCTGCAGGGCGCCATGCTCACAAATCTAATCTAGCCATTTAAATGGAGCTTTGCTCTATGCTCCCGGCACATACTGCGTCACAACTGTGTAATTGTCTGGATCTTCTCACAAGATAATTATGCCTCATTTTGCAGAGGCTTGAACAAAGACAAAAAACCAGAACGTACAGAAAAAGGAGTGGTAGTTCTCTGCAGGACTGTGAATGTTTTAAAAAGGTTTTGTCCTTTCTTTTACATGTTTTATTTTTATCAAACTCCACCTATTAAATACTTTACTTGCTGATAGTTTTTAAAAGTTTCATATCTCCTGCTAAAATGTTACCATAGAATATTTATCTGGCTTTAAACAAACTGTCAGAAACAGCAGATGAATATGAGTTGAAAACGTTTCCCTGTAATTCTGTTCGAGCTAGCAGCTGACCCTTTACCTCTGCTCTGATTCGACCACAGCGGAGAACCCCTTGGTGTGCTCAGAGGCTCGCTTTAAGTGTCGAAATGGCCGTTGTGTGGACCGCAGCTTCTTGTGTAATGGACAGGACAACTGTCAGGACAACAGTGACGAGGAGATTTGCTTGACGACAGCAGGTAATGTTTGTTTTTCCTTTTTTATTTAATTTTTTTACTAAATATAACATCTCCTGAGGCATGTAGACTCAAACATACACACAGGATGATCTTCTTTATTAAGCTTTAACACGCATCTTTTAAACTGTTTCACAAGGGTCCTGGTAAAATACCATAAAGCATGATTTGTTTCTGTAAGCACATGAAACAGCTTCAACTAAAAATTGTGAAATTGGAAACATGTAAGAAAATCAAACCGTTATAGATTCCATACAGATCTATAATATATAGAAAAATATACCAGGACACACGTATAATAGTTACGTAAATACTATCTACTTCATCACAAACTCATCTATAATTCATATGTATATGTTTCATGTTGATTATGAATGCATTTTGGGAGTGTAATGTGCAAACGTGAGCACTGCATCTAAGATGTGCAAGCACCAGGTTTCATTTAATTATCATATGAATTGCATATGAATAAATAAAAGGTCAAAAATCAAATGACGGCAGCAAACAAATACCAATCAATTTTACACACACCGTAATTACCAAGATTAATTATGTGTTGTATATAATAAGCTTTTAGAGTGATACGGAGATAAAAGCCCCGTGTCCTGTTGCAGATTTGTTATATGAAAAGTGGCGCTGCACGAGAACTTGAACCTAATCTTGTGTCAGATAATGGAAACCAGCGTTTAGACTTTCTACTTAATTAAAAAATAATCCTATTAAAGCAGCTTAATAGTTCACAAAGTTGTATATTCAGAATATATCGAAAGTGTACCTCATTATGTGCAGTAACACTTGTTGGATAATAATTACTGATTTATTGATGTGTTTATCTCTGTAATGTTGAACCCATTGAAGATTTTAATAACCTATATATTGCTCGGGAGCTTGAACTATAATATTGCAATTAATCTGCAAAATAACAAGTAACAACAACTATAAAATAAGTATTTGGGACTACAAAGTGTATATATATAAATACCTTAATGGAATAAAAGCAGAAAGTAGCAAAGCAAGTTCTTAAATAAAGTAAAAGTACATTAGTACGAATTGTGTAATCTTTTGGTGTTGTGGATTGTAAGATTAAATGTAGTTCAGTGGCTTTGGTGGGGATGTGCACTGGATGAGCTAATCATATACTGAGGGGGTTGATGCCACCCCATTTCCCCCCTTTGAGAAGGGCAATGGGGTGGCATCCATGCACACATCAATTTCAATACAGTGTATCATTGAAGGCATTCCATCGCATTAGTGCATAGGCGCACACGTGATTACAGCTGTGCATGTGTTTCTCTCCTGTAGTTGTTTTGGAGAATATCTTAATACCATTAACACAAGAGTGAGGCACACCTTATTTCAGCCTTTCTCTCGTGGTCTTACTTCACCATTAAAGCTGCTCCTTCATGGAAAAAAGCAATTATTAATCTTAATTTTTATCTGAAACATTGGCAGTAAACTTTGCAGCAGATTTCCAAACACGTGGAAGCTTGTCGATTCGCTGTTAAACTGGATAGGAGAGCTGCAGTGTTTGTCACTCAGTGTGTCACAAAATATGATCTTTTGGAGACATCACGTAAGAGAGAGATTCTGCAGTGTGTGCTTCATCACAAAGCCACTGACAGATTAAACTTTATGGTAAAGAAAACATAAGCTGCTGTGATTTTATTCCCACAACACTGGGGAAAAAAACCCTCACTGTGCCTTTATGTAACACAGAGACACACACCACAGCATCATTAGTGTAATGTTTGATGGCAGTGTGTCGACTTGTAGTGTAATTCAGGTAGTAGCAGGATGATTCCTGATAGTGAGAATGATGCCTTCTGGTACAGCCAGTGCCTTATTCACTGTCAGGTAGCACTTATATCTGGGATTCTTATTTTCCTGGCACAACAGCCAGCTACTGTCAACACCTCACTTGTTCTTCCTCTGGCAAGCCTGTGATTTCTGCCAGCAGTCCAATCCTGATGCATGTATAACCACCGGAAACCCAATGTGGACCTGCTGTCAGGTGTTCGTTCATGTTTGAAAAAAAATAATAATAACAAATCAGTATATCACTGTCCTGCCAAGAGGCTGTTGTCATATTGATTTATACTTTAAGAACAAAAGTCTCTCTAAAGTAACAAAAACAAGCTAAGTGGAAAGTTGAAAACTATCGGCATCTTTAGCCCACTACACACTGCTGTTATTACCAGGACGGAGTCAAGCAACCTC
>VOQK01017822.1:5955-18120 GCA_015052645.1 Benitochromis conjunctus
CACATTCACACGAAGAGGCTTCCAGCAGTAATGTGATGGGTCAGCTATGGATCATATGACTAAGCTTTAGCTCTCGACACAACGCAAACCCCTCAGCCCCTTACTTGGGCCCAGAGGTGTGACCAATGTACAACAGCATGAAGAAAAACACACTTCAAACATGAACAAACAGGCAATGACTTCCTAAAAACCATCTGATGCATTATATTGGTCATACTGACACACGCACGCACACACACTCTAATATCCAAAACACCGGTCTTTCTAAAAGCTGTCCCATGGACTGTCCCATTATGTAACATGGAATCCATGGCAACAGGCCGCCTGGCTTGAACCTAGCCTTTATGTAACAGCCAGAGAAACTGGCACTTCACCACAGCTACCAACCAAGTTCAATCACAATATGTTGCGGGAAAGACAAAAAAAACAACAACTTTTATTCCATTCTGTGTCAAACGCACAAGAACGCTCACCATTCTGTTTCTCACGCTCCTCCCGGCGCTCACGGGCCAACTTAAGTCTCTCGTCAATCTTGTTGAAGAGCAGTGAGTCTGCAGCACAAACAACAGTGAAGCTGAAGCATAAATGTTAAAGGTCCAACAGATAAAACAGTCAATGCTGAGACACGGTACAAACTAATCTCACTGAAATGTACGTTCATTTATGTGGGACTCACCTGCTTTAGTGCCAGCATTGTTACTGGGGCTGTTGCTGGTGGTGGTGCGACTAGGTGTAGGAGTGGGTGTAGGGGTCAGGGTGGGGGTGTAGGTCTGCCCAGAGCCCGCAGAGCTGGGACGGGTGGTTGAAGACACGGTGCCATCCTCCGACTTAAAGTGAGAGTACGATGCTGCGAAGAAAGAGAAACGAGTGTCACATAACAAAACAACAAAAGAAGAGACGAAGTGGGAGAAAACAAGAGAAACAGGAGAATACAAGCTGATAGTTGCACATTAGGAAGCACCATCAGAAACACTTTCTACAGCTCCTCACCCAGAGTTGTAATAAATGTTTTCCCACTCAATAAAACCCATTCAAAAACACTACAGCTGAACATTGTGTCTAGAACAAACTGCTGCTTAGAATGAAAATTAATATATTCTACCAAATGCTTAAGAAACCATCAAAAATCCATCTCCAGTGAAATACTAGGAGATACGGTTAAAGTTTACATCTCACCTCTGTACCTGTACCTACATCCAGACAACATTTAGCACAGCAGAAAACCCTACAGTAAACCAAGGGCACAGAACAGATCAATGAAAGTCAACAGTGCACTGCAGAAGGACATGAAATGATTTGGGTTTATTTTTTGTAGATTATATAAACAACTCACATAAAATGAACAAAAATAACTGAAACAACGCATGAAAATAATTATTTACTCCACGTGCTCTTATAATTATTATGTGATCATCCAAGACAGATGGTACGAATTGAAAAGTGAAGTTGAACATGTTATGTAAATGAAAGGCATCTTTTATAGGAGGTATGAGGAGGACACAAGCAGTGTGGAGAAAAAAAATGACTGCAAGTGGTCTCCGCTGTGTTTTTAGGCTTTGCCGAGTTGCTTAACAGAAAAACAAAATGCAATAAAACAATATACACTTCACTGTGTTCCTGCTATTCATAGATGTGGCCATGAAGCTGCAGTGTTTCCACCAAGCTCACAGCTAGGCTATTGATTAATTGCGCCGTAGGCTCAGGGTGACTCAGTGCTTTATACTGGCTTTGATGCAGAAACTGATGAACCAGCCACATAAATTTACTTGTAGAAGTAGAAAAAATGTATATTATTCATAAATACTATAGTTGTACTAAGCAAGCTTTCAACACAGTCCTTCCCTGAGTGTGGTGATAAGAGAGAGACTCATCAGTCTCCACAGAGACCAATCTGTCCCACAAACCCAAAGACCAAAATAAATCATCCCCCCTGACTAATCTGACTAACTGAAAAAGATGGACTCCACTTTAAATATCACAGCCAACATGCCCTATTCTACACGAGTCTCTCTCACTCACCTATTTCTTTTCTTTACAGAAAGAGGACAGGACGGAGTACAAGTACAAGTTTCATATCCAGTGTTACAGGTGGAAATCTGTGTCTTAATGAATTTTATAGTTACATGACATCCTCAGTAAACACAGAATCAATTCTCTACATTCTGGCTTTTTTTTATTGATTTCATGCTACTATTTACTTCAGTACTGTGAAAGTGTCTCATTTCTTTATATTTAGCTTCCAAGCAGCAAAACATTTTAAAGTGGTCTCGAAGTGGTCTTCTCCGGACTTTCTGAAGGTCTTTTAACGTTGTTTTTACTTTTTTGTTTTGGGACACTGGCTGTTTTTCCACTCATGTTCACTCCAATTCTATTACCTGATCATTTTAGAGGTTTGTTTGTTTGTTAAGCCACTTAACACTGACCTATGAATCGTTCAGTTTTAAAATGGTATCTTTAGGGACTTTGCTACTACCAGCCTATAACAAAAAACATAGTCTGTTCCCAATTATTTGAATCAATAAAAAAAAGATCATAACAGTCTGACAGGCATAAATGAACATTTTTGCACTAATAAGGTGATTCAAAAATTGCTATTAGCCAAAAAGCTTAGCATATCCCAGCTTTTTGTGCAGTGTCCTTAAAAATGAATGAGGACAAGAGAAGTGGCAGGCCTATAAAAACTACATCAGATGAACAACAGCTGAAAATTACAAGAAAACTTGCACAAACCTAATACTGTATTTCCATTCATGTTTGCATATGTTTCAATAACTTGCTGCACCAATTTCCAATTTTCCTAGCAAAATATAAGGAAATGAGGGGTGGCTTAAGACTTGATAACGACCAATGGCTGAGTAAAAATCTTCTTCCTCCTTAAAGGTAATAGATGAACACAAGTTCCACTAACTACTACTTTTTTCATTTGCTACCTGATCAGTTTTACTTTATTAGAAATAGTTTCCCCCTTTCCCTTTATTTTCACTATACTTGGTAATTTATGATATTGTGTTTTGGAGAAGGGCTTATGAATCTAAACTGTCGTTAATGTCTCCACCCAAACACCTCGAGAGGTTTTTAGGGTGATTCACAAAGACCAAGGATGTGAGGGCATAGCCGCAGACAGATTGTATGTCACAGTCTATGAACATCTACAGAGGTGTGTACACAAGCATTCATAGGTCTACCCTGCCTCGGGTAGACTGGCATTGGAAGTGGTTTAATATAGGCTATTGTTATGAGAGGAAAGGCTGGACTGGGCCACGTAAAAACAAGTCTGGTCTGTCTATTCCCCTCCCCTGAAATCCTTTTCCTCAAACAAAAGCTTCAGTTCATTGAATGATGAGGATAATACACTGAAGCCAGATACTTAATGAGACATACGTGAATGGGCTTTTGGGTAAGCAGCAAAAAAACAAAAAAACAAAAAACAAAAGATGGCTTAAATGAGATGAAGTGAAGTCTGAATGAAAGGCCAGGAGCCCCTTGATATGCATTAAAAGGGAAAGTAATGAGCTTTTTCATTTATACAAGTTGACTTCAAGTTGACATGTTGTGATGGAGTGGGTGTTTCAATGATCCGAGTGGACTACCGCACAATAAGCCAGTAGGTGACTGTCAAAGACCACAACCAATTTCTTTAATTTGACAGCTTAAATTGAGGCACTTCCCTTTAATCAGCTAGGACTTGAGACTACATAATAAGAAATAACCCTTCCTAAAAAAGTCAAGACAAGAGAGACACTTTCATACCATGTGAAATTACACAACACTGGCAACCCGTCCAGGGTGTACCACTCGCCCTATGGCTGCTGGGATAGGCTACAGCACCCTGAATTGGATAAGTGAAAGAAAATGGATTGATGGATACTCCAGACTGGATGGACAGATGTAAACTGTAATTAGAACAGTCATCTGTAGGAATCTAGGTATGAAGAGATTAATAACTGGTCAGTTTCATCAATGAACCCCACTCTCACATAAACATTCAGAATAATAAACAAGAAGCAGAAAAGAGGATTGCCTGTTAAAGCATAAAAAAATTACTGGAATAAAAGCACTGAAAATGTGGCATTTACAATGTGGCCCATATTTACACAACTTGACTTACCTCATAATTATTTACTGTAACTCTTAGCTAGATGTCCTTATCAGAGAATTTGCAGATAAAAGTCAATGGAGAACAAATGCATTCCCTCAATTCCTATACTTTAAAAAAAGGTGCATGTATGTTGTACAATATAGTTACAAAAAGGAGTCAAAGGCTTTTTACTTATAACAATCAGTGCAATCTGATAACCATTCAATATTTATCTCCACATCTCTGGTTCATACATCTTCTCATTGTTTCCTTTGTTCAAGACATTTTTGCAGATGACGCAGTCTCATCATAACATTGCAAATCAGCACTCCCTGTGAAAATATTACAGACAAAATACAAATATATTGGACTTGTGCAGCTTATATCCTCTTACTGCGTCTCACAGACTCACCCATCTGTTGTAGAGGTCATAAACCAACAAACCTCAAATAGCAGCGAGCATATTTGCTTGTGAGCAATAGACAGCAGCTTAACAGCCTTCGCAAACACACCAAAGTCAGTTTCATGCGAGACATAATTCCACTCCCCAGTAACAAATGTCTGGCTACAGTCATGTCCACCACCTTTTGCTACACTTTTATATACAATTCTTTCATATTTTCAACCAACAATCAACCGGGAACATGAGAATCTACACATACTAAACCTGAAGTCCTACAAAAGTCAAAAGAAATCCATCAAAGACAGATTAGGACAAATGTACCGAATATTTGGGTTTCACTCCAGCTGACTTGATTTTAAGCAATGTCTTTATGAGTTTTTGTTAGTGTTCAAATCCATATTAGGTTAACACATGTCCTTTTGGATGTTTGAAGCCCATTTAGAAAAAAGAACATAGCTCATCTGAACTGACCGCACCTCACATTAAATCTGACAGCATGGCAGCTGTTTGATCTCAAATTAAATATTCTAGGACAAAGCCAAATCAAAAACATACTGATGGTGGTGCTTTTGTAGTCCTGTTCGTTCCCAATCAAGTACCTTGTACTATATGAGTGTGGATTTGCCAGCAAAAATTTAGGAAACAGATGACCCAACAGCTCAGTGGTTATGGTGCTGACCAAAAGGACTAAAAACAAAAAACAAAAACCTTGCAGCTAAGTCGCCATTTCAACTCCTAGCAAACAGGACCTTTGCTGCAAGTCATTCTTGTCACTTCTTTTCTTTTGTATGCTGCTCAGTTTAAATAAAGGCAAAACAAAATTCTGGGTTCAAAGCACAAGGCTTTACCTGGATTGTGGTTCATAATTCCAAGACTGCACCTGCTGAGCTCCTGGCAAGCATCCCACTCTGACTAGTTGAATCGGAGGACCAGAAACCACATTCCTACTTCTTGAAAGCATCATTCACTGAAAAAAGTGACCCAATGAAATCCATGTTGCAGTGAGGGCAAGGGGGAGGGGGGGCAAAGAAGGCAGTCAAAAGAAATCCATCCAAAACTCAACTGTTTCCAGAGTAAGAAAAGTGAGAAGTGAAAACAAGAGGGTGAGAGAAAGAGTGAGAGGTCAACTGTGGTCGGTGTCACTGCTCCTGAGAGCCAGTGTGTGAGACAGGCTGTGGCAGCTCTCCAACCCCCATCTTTTTGTCCATGTGTATGCATGTATATTTGTGTAACAAGAATATGTGTGTAACAGAGAGTGAGACGTGAGAGTGTCACGGTTTAATCTGCCTGCTCCTCCCTCCGTTCTGTTGCTTGCATGTATGTGTGTATGTGCATGCACGCTCCCCACCCCCAATCTATCTGCATTCATTGCCAGTCAGATTAAATGGTCAGAGTTAGCGATTAATGCTCCGCTGTCCAGGCCAGTGGATAGCAGGCAAGCACGCTGTACGGCTCCTTTCCTTCCCTTCAGCCTGAGAGGATTAGCTGCTGCTAATGCTAAGCTAAACTGTAAGCCCCAACCACCAGAGAAAAAAAAAGGGGGGGGGTAGGGATGGGAGTCTTCCTTTATAGCTGTAGGACAGGCACTCAGGCCGGGGTAACAGGTGCAAGAACGCTGGCTTCTGCTTTTTAGTACAAAAAGCTGCACTCGCTGCACACTGCAGGGACAAGCTGCAGATCAGATCGTGAGAGGAAAACTGCTGTCATCCGAAATTGGAAAATTTTGCATGTTGCCATCTTCAAAAGGTTTTAAAAATGTTTGTTAGTACAAACTTTTGCTGACACTTGAGTATGCATACAAACCGATGCCCTCAAATAAAGTCTTCTTGTTTACTACTAATAATCAATGGCAAATGAAAATCCACACACTTCTAATAGCTCAAAAAAAAGTCCGTCAATCATTTGCCTTGTACATGAGTAATGGAGACAGTACTGTTCCTGAGAAATTACAAGCTAAGGTCAAAGTAGAAGAAACAATCTGAGACAAAATAAATTAGTTTAGTCTAACAGGATTGTGTTGCATCAGTCCAATCAACAGCACCCACCATGTGTCTTCATAACAAAGATAACTGTGAAAGGAAAGCAGCTACTTTATAATTTCAGACTTCACAGTAATCCCAGCAGTTTTCTCTCCTTCCATCCGTTTATGGTTTCAGTCATATCTTACATGTATGTTTTGCTCCATGATGGAACTGCACATCCCCCAGCATGAGATGGTTGGATTCAAACAGGAAATACAATTATCTAGAAATGAAACTACTATTTTGTTGTGTATACATATATATATATATATATTTGTAGAGTCAGTCTGTAATACTACGCTACTTAAAAAAAACATCTAGCTTTGTTTTTTCTACTAAAAACACTGGTCACGGCATCAACATTAAATAAGGAATGAAATTAAATTTTACACTGTGTCTTTCTGAATTGTGTGGAAAGGGAAAGCTAACATGCTGCACATCTATACCTGCTCTAACTGTAATAGCATCCCGACTGCTCTGCTTACTAATGCATTTAGATCACATGCACAGTGGGCCACACCTCCAGTCTCATCTGCAGTCCTTGCCTGAGTCAATCTTGCCCTGTCAGCTGATTTTCACTAACACAAACAGTAAAACTGTGCTTCCTCATCACACCTGTCAGGCGCCTGTCTCTGGATGGCTGAGCGTCACGGTTTTAGAGGAATTTTACTTTGTAAAAGCAAACTGTGCACAAATCAAACAATTAGTACGTATTGGTAGGGGGTATCACAACTCCTACCACTTTATCAATATCATTAGCCTTGCATGTACACACATTTGTTTTTAATGGACCACATTTTCAGATCTTTCTTCAAACTGCTGCTGAGACTATCTGAAGTCTGGTTAAACATCTCTGTGGCCCAAGAGCTTCTCTGCCCCAGATAATGCTCTCTCTTTCTCTCACACACGCACACACTAACATTTTAGGTCAGCTCTAACATCACAGTATTTAAGGGAGCCAATGTAGTTTACACTGCTCTTATTTTCTTTTCTCATTTTCATCCATACCTTTTTTCTTTCTCTTGCAAGCATTTCTTCGTCTCTGCACCTCCTCCTCCTCAGTGATGGTGAAAAGTGCTGGGATAGCTGAATGGTTGCCTCGCTTCCTCAGCCTCCACTTCCCTTGCAAACACCCGCCTCCACCTCCTCTTTCCCCACGTCCTTTACTATCTGGCATTGCCTACCCTGTTGCTAACCCTTGCGCCCCAGACTAACTTACCCAACCCCGTCCCATCCCACCCTATGATGCTGGGTAAGGATGGGAGGTGGGGGAAGAGGTCTGTCTTGAATGCCAGAGGATGGTGATGGACGAGGTCACCCCTAAAAGCCACCTTCTCTAAGAAGACGTAGGTAGCTAACAGCTATTGCTAACAGCCATTTTCTTCAGGTTGCTGCTCTGTCTTTAAGACAGAAGAAAGAAGAGACAGAGAGAAAAAAAAACATGAGTAAGGTGATTAGGGAAAAAAAAAGGTAGTGGAGATGGAGGAAAGTAAATGTGGTGGATGAGGAAGAGCATGAAAGAGACAAACAGAGCAGCTCACTGTGCCAAGTCCATACTCCCTGCAATGGCATAGAGAGAGTAAAACAGAGTGAGAGAGCCTCTTGTAGGATGAGCTCTTGCAGTCTGGCTTAGAAAAGAAGACTTAATCCACAAGACTGGCTTGGTCGAAAGCTGTAAGGATTGTCTTTCTTTCGACTCCAGAGATGCCGCCTCTGCTGTCACTACTTTTACTGCACTCCTTTTTCTCCTGCTTCAGCTCTCCCTTGCTACGTCTAATCTGTGAATGCAAACTTGTCAGAAGAATCATGTCACACAGGCAGTGACTACACAGAGCACACACACACACACACACACACACACACACACACAAACACAGAGTAACTGAGGAGAGCGGGGTTTGTTAAAATATTCAGTGCGAATCCAGGGGTGGAAGTTGAGCCGGTGCCGGTAAAGGGTTTCCCTGACAACAGCAGCACATGGACCAGTGACGCAGTGGAAGTGAGAGAGCAGAGGACGGACACGCTTTAATGTGCTGTACAGTCACACACACAACTAGACATGCACACACCAAATCAAATATTGCAGTACAGGAGCTGCTTCTGTGGAAGGGGTGTGTACAGAGAGCACATGGTACATAGCCCCACCCACCATCCACTTAAAGAGCCATCAGCTATTTAGGATGCCACGGCGACGTATGATGAGTAAGAACATTCATATGTTGCTGCAGCTTTACAAGGATGCAGAAGTAGCAACACGCAGCACATCAATTTTTAACCAAAGAGCATTATTGTAGTCGCACTGCATCTAAAACAATGTTGCAGTGCAACGTTATTATTGCTTGGCACTGACGCCAAGTTCAGAACTCACAGAACTTTGCTTCATTTGAACCTTAAAAAGGTGACACAATAGGGCAGATGCAATGAAAGGGAGGGTAAAATAAAGGGCGCGGTATTTCAGGCTTCGAAGGCCTGCATAGTAACAGTATAAACACCAGGCTGAACATGCATTACTGTTAATGCATCCTTGAGCTAAAATAATACGGAGATTAAAGAAACAAGTACGATAGCTTGCATGGCATGAAAAGCAAAGCACCGTAGCCACTAAAGTAACAACTACACTGCTTCTTTTACTTTATATGTACAGAAGCAAAAGCATTAATTATTTCCTAAAACAAATCCAAACCACTACTTTTCCCACTATTCCTTTACTATATAAAGGAATTCAGGACAAGATCTGCTGTCTCATCTCCTCAGAGAGCGCACACTTCACAAACACACACATTAATGAAAGAGCAATCTGATCTTTGTCCCTGCAGGACAGAGCAATGCTGTAATCCTACACTCAGACTTTAACCTGATAGGATGGGATACACACCCTTCTCACACCTGCTGAATGTGTGTGTTAGACACAGACATTTGAAGAGAATGGACATTTGAATACAGTTGCAAGTAAATAAAACAAGATTAAAAAGATTTAAAGTTTATTGTTAAGTTTAATTGCTAACTCTGGGTCTGACATGTTGGGGGAATGACATCATGTTTGACATAACGTACAATTAAAATACAACAGCCGAGTTGTATGCAAATTTAACCCAGAAATATTTAGTTAAATTTCTGTGTAGAATGGCCAAACTGAGGGGGAATCCACCACTGCATTCTTGTATAACATGCCCATCCAGATAAGAACATATAATTGATGGCTGCCAATCTGGGCATCTCTGGGAAAACACCGCAGACACCCGCAGAAGTAACTTTTCGTGTAGGCAGAATGCAGGACAACTCATGAACGCCATCAGCAAAAAAGGACAATTTGGGAAGCAGGTAGTAATGACAGGAGATAAACCACATCTTAGGAACTTACTTGCTGATAGGATCAAAGTCGCAGTACCTCTTTATAAATACAGAGTTAACAGCATGTCAAAGAAAATTCATCCTGTGAGTCTGCCTAAGGATCATACTAAATAAATATGTTTTCAGGTGAACGTAAAGGTGAAAATGGCTACGAAAGCATGAATACAAAAACAAGAAGCTATGGTGGTATTAATCTGCGCAGTGTTACAATGCCTGGGTTAAAAGTAATTGGCAGTAATAGTTTTTTGCGAGTTGTAAAATAAATGTAAAATATTCATTCTTTCTTTGAGTGTCTGATCCCCTTTATGTCACTGACTCTTGGTGGCTTTAGTTGCTGTCTAACTGCATGTCAAGCTAGGTCAAAGCAGGGGACATTTGTGGAACAGCTGAGCTTAATGCTATGTAATCCTAAAGCAAGTAATCTCAACTCATTCAAATCAATAAAAGGTCATGCCCAGTGCACACCAATGCAGCCTACGATATAGCTGTCAGGGCTGCTCGTATCGCAGTACGTGAACATAATCACTCTTACTGTAATTCATGCAGCAATAATTCTTTGAACACTTAACTTGGTTCCAGGTCTTTATAAATGCAAGCACTGAAATGCAGTTTATGTAACTTTCTGCGTGCTATAAAAGACTCTCACACCTATCCGAACCCTTCATCTAAACTAGTCTGCTTTGTATACATATTAAGCAAAACCGAGTGAAGGTGCAGGCCTTTGCCTGGATGCACTGTGGATTAACATCAACAGATACTTTTTGCATCTGAAGGCAGCTTTATATAGGGGACACATATTTTAATGACCACTAAATCACTGGGATTTTTACTTTCCACAATACTTAATTAATACTACACCACACATCTTTCAGCTTTTCGTGTATTTTGAAGCTTTCTTTTTTTTTTTGGGACACCTGGAAAGTAAATGTATCCGTCTCTAAAGCAATTTGGTCAAATTCTGTTGTTTCAGTGCACTATTGCCTTTAAATGAAATAGATGCAACCGTTAATATAAAAAGGTTCAAATATTTTTCATAGTGCATAATTATTTTTTTCATTTCCAAAAAAATATTAATTTAACTCAATTCACTGGGCTACATGCTTCGCTTAGCGGGCAGAAAAAAGTATGGATATTTTCATGCAAGTATCGATCTGATGCTAACACCAGCGTTGGTACCGATACTATCGATATTTGGGTCGATCCGCCCACCTATGGTTATTACAGCTCTGCCATTAGGAGTGAATGGGAAATCACCTGCTATATCGCTACTATTTGGGGAGTGGCTAAAAGTGAAGCAAACGGGTGTAAGATACAGCAGGTCTCTGCCCTTTGGCAGCCAAAAACCCCCAAAACACTTTACTGATAGGTGACATTTCCGGAACTGACAGACGTACAGTTTGTCTGTTTGTTTGTATGTGCGTAACTCTTATTTCTCTAAAGACAATATACATACACCTACAAGCCAAAAATGCACTTACAAGGCGACGTGGCCATTTTAAGTTGTAAAAATGAATAACGAAAGTATAAATGATGATGTTTGGGGTGCTAATAAGCCAACTCAAAGTGCAGAAAGAATAAATAAATCCACCTGTGAGAGCCAGAGAACAAAGCTGTAGCCTAAAGACATATTCTAAGGTTAGCTCCTGCCATCCCGAAAACAACCCGCGGCTCGTTTCCATTAATTCACCTGTCACGTCAGCTGAAGGTGGATTTCGGCGAAGTGACAAATTGCAAGCAACAGGTGTCTGCTGAAGCTTCAAATGTCTACCAGTTACAGCACAGACACGCAAAAAAGGGTAAAACAAAAAATATTACAGCAGCTTACGTAACAAGTCGTGTTTGGTAAACGTAAAGTAACCGGTTGGGTGAGTTGGTTGATAGCTAATCCCACTCCCGTGACAGACCGGCTCGGTACTTGAGTCTCTCTGTAGCTCAGAGTCAGGGTTCAAATGCAGACCCACTCAAACCGCGGAGCACCCTTCAGGACTTCACACAACTGTTATTCCCCCTTTAAAAAAAAAAGAAAAGTTTTTGTCAAAGTAAAGTTTCCTGTTGGTGACAACTCACCTTGGGACTCCGGAGGAGATGTGTCGCTGCCATCCTGGTCCGCCATTTCTCCTGACGTCAGCTGAGAGGGATCAGCGGCAGGAACCCGAGGGAATGATCCTGAGACACACCGGGACCGGGGCCCCTCCCACGGACAGGTGGAGGGGACAACGCAGACCAGTATCAGATCAGCAAAATAACTAGAAACTAGTAAAAGTTACAGCTGGTTGTGTAATAAATAAACTTTGAACTACGTGATTTAATTT
>VOQK01017824.1:3822-15558 GCA_015052645.1 Benitochromis conjunctus
CATATCCCCAGTGGGAACACAATGTGCTCTGCCCTCGAGCCATCGGTGCAGGCGTGCTTGGCAGGTGGGGAAGATGCTCTAACCTTTGACCCAGTGAGGTCTTAGCAGTGAAGAAGAGGAGGGGTGGGGTTGTGGGAGGCTGCGCTGGCTTGTAGATTCAATTGATCCTGGCGGAGGACTGCCATATAGAGGTTGTGGGCGGAGTGGCCTTAGAGCTTCAGAGCTCAGCGACTCGTGCTGACTGCCTCCTGGATTTCAGACGGCCCTGGGCGAGAGAGATAGCCGCTCTCTAATCCGCAGTCTCTCTCACCTCGCCTCCTCCGTGTTTCCAAGATAGCGGATCTTTTGTGTCAGATCTTTGCAGCTGTCACCACCGTTGCTTGCAAGGATGATGCTGGCTTTGTGCGCGTCTGTGTGTGTGTGTGAGTGACAAACACACATAAAAACTGATAGATGTGAGAGGTGCCTTTACAAAGCGCCCCCCTAAAATAGAGAGTAAGGTACCCATGGGGCAGGAAGTGTCACAAATATCATGTAAATTTGAAAGAATGTATTCAGGACAAGGGGTTGTCACCGAGCATCTGACAGATTGTGCAGTGTGTTATTGTAAACATTTCTCATTTTAAACGTCTGTTAACTAGCTGCTAACCACTTTTAGTCTTTTTGTTTTGACTGATGATGATGATGATGATGATGATGGTGTCTTTGGCTTCAAAGCCCTAGAAAAAACATGTATGCTGTCATTCAAGGTTTGAAGAGTGGTCTGGTTACTGAGAAAGGAACAACACATTTGTTTTTATTTAATCTACCACAGAACTGGTCAAAATGCAGTAGATGAGATTTAATGACGTCAATGAACAGAAAATCATTTAGATTTGTTTGTTTCAATGACCTACGTTAGCCCAGTGCTCGTTTGGTACGCTGCGATGTTTATCATGTTAAAATATTAACTGACCATTAGCAAAAATCGAGTTTAATTATGGATAACTGTTATGTCTAGTTCAGAATTGCTGTGTAAAATATAAATAAATTATAATTAATTAACTTGTATAATTATAATACACAGGTTTTTATGTTTTCTGACTGTGGAGCCACTGAAAAAAAAAAAACCTCAAAGGTTTTTATAGTAGAAAAACTGAAATTTACTGTCATTTATTGTTTATTTCTATTAGCTACTTTAGTATATGTAGTATGAATGACCATGGGGGATGTCTTCCAAAGACATCCAGTGGGATGTCTGCTGGGCCAGTTTTGGACCCTGGGCCTTATGTTTGACAGAGATGAGAATACTTACTAATAAAGAGATACACATTCAGAGATTATATCTCTGAGCTGGCCTGAGGATGGGTGGATGGACGGACGGACGGATGGACATTCAAATTTCACTTGGTTTTATTTTCATTCTGCTTAGTTGTTTATTTTATTTTAAAATTAGACTCAAGATGAAAAATCTCTTTTACTAGTGTCCAACGAAAACAGCAGTAGGCGTGGCTCTAGGAGGTAAAACAGGTCATTTACTAATTGGCAGGTTAGCGGTTCGATCCCCAGCTGCTCCAGTTTGCATGCCAAAGTGTCCTTGGGCAAAAGAGTGAACCTCAGGTTGCTCTCCGATGCTTCTAAAGTATGAATGTGTGTTAATCTTAGATGGAAAGCTCTTAGGCATTAAAACGAGTGCTTGTATGAATGTTGTTTGAAAAGCACTTTGAGTGCTCCAGTAGAGGAGAAAAGCTCTATATAAGAACCAGTCCACTTTCCTGTAAGCTGCATAAATTAGAAGCACATATAAATATACAAATCCATGGACCAGTTAAATGCAGGTTGTCAAAATGAGCAAACTAAAACATCGGCATTATCAGATGCACACGGGACCATTTTACCGCTTCGGACACAATCAAAACTAAAATGTTTGAGACAAATTAGAATTTATGTCCAAACAATTCAGGCTGAAATTCCATCTCGAGCGCTTAGCTCGGCTCGGTCGTCTTTCCGAAGGCAGGAATCATAAAATACGCGTGCGGAGAAAGAGCAGCCAGGTTGTGTGTTTGTGTTTGTGTTGGCGTTTCCACGTATGCATGGGGGAATATCAGGGGACAGTCAGGAGCAGGGTTATTTACTGTGCGGCCCAGGCGACCTGTCCGTCCTCACGTCCAGCCCCAGCAGATTAAGATGCAGCTGCTGGCGGCTGCCAGAGTGGGCTGAGATTGATGGGGAACACGGGGGCCGCGGAGGCCCCGCAGAATTCTGAGCAGAGCCTGAGTACACCGGCCGGCAGTGCTGCCAGCAGACGCCAGCTCCTCTCCCCTCTCTCTCCTGTCACCTCTTTTTCTATCTTTTTTTCTCCTGACTTTTCTTTATCGCTCTATTGCTCTTCCTGCCATTTCCCCCCCTCTTTCTTTCTGTCACTCTGACACTTCCTGCATTCCTGTTTTTCTGTTTCTCTGTCACTCTGTTGCCCCCCCCTCCCTGACTCTCCAACCAGTCTCACCACCGCCCTCCACCCCCCACACACCACCCACCCACCCACCAAACTCAAGACGCTGTCTCAGCAGCTTTAGCAGATTTGGATGTCATGAAACTGCAGGTGTGTCAGTGCTGTGTGTGTGTGTGTGCAGGAGTGAGGAGATATATGCTCACGATAAATAATTCTCTGTTTAAGATGGGCGGCAGGGAAGTTAGCTGGGAGATGAATGCCCCTGTGAATATGTGTGAGTGTGTTTATGAGTGCCGGCGTGGATCTCGTGCAGCCTGCAAGTTTCAGCCGACAGAAAAAACCAAAAAAGAAACGGCAATTATCTCGACGTGTCAACACGTGCGTGCGTTTGTGTTCAGCGGTTCCTCTGAAATAACTCTGATGTGACAGTGATGCAAGAGGGAAAAGATGGATGCTTGTCTGGATGCTGTGTGTGTCTGCAAATGTGTGTGCACGCTGAACAAACTGCACTGGCAGGATTTTTGTTGGGGTCCCCAGGGCCGGAGATGCATGAGTCAGCGGCCAGTAGGATTTATAGCCAATTGATTAAATTAGCATTTGTTCTCCTACTGGGGCTGCAGCCTGTCAGTACAAACATGGAAGGGAAACACACACATGCGCACCCAGGCGGGGAAGAAACAAACGCACACCTGTACACCGACTGCTGCAGGGAACGCAGAGGGTGAGAGGAACCACACAGCAGAGAAGAAGGGTGGAAAAAAGCAGCAGACAATTAGCAGTGATGTCAGTAAGTCAGCATGATTAACGTCCGGATCGCTGGGATGTAAATACTCAAAGAAACACATAGCGCACTCCTGCGAGACTCCTTTCTGAGCGGCTCCTTCATGCGACGCGGCGAGCAAGCGAGGGGGTCGCGTACACAGGGCTTGCTGACAAGCCTTTTTTATGACATTCATCAAAGCCATCTGCCATTTTCCGCTCAATTAATTTGTTATGGGAAGTGGGATCAATTAAGTGCGCGCAGTAATGGCTTTATATCCTTGTTTCCCTTTTATAGCCCAATATTTTCTGTGCTCCACTCTGGCATGAAAAGGGGAAATCGATATCCCCAGCTATTTTCCCCTCCTGTGGACTAATTTGTTTTTGCCACTCTCTTCCTGGCATGATACACTGGCTGTAATGAGGGGTTAGGGCGAGGGGACAGACTAAACATAAACCTGCACTCGAGCCAACCAGCCAAGGGGGCGTGCTTCTTCCGGTGCGTTTACTTGATCCAAGAAACAGAATCTACCAAGAGCTGGATGTGGATATCGGGAGTGTGCCTCTTCAAACTTAACAAGAGGCAGCGGTATCAAGAGGGATTGACCTTCGGCCTGTTATCATTTGATGTGTCGGTCACCTGCAGGGACAGTGAGTGGCTTAGTTGAGGGTGGAGATGATGGATGGTAAGGGCACAGTCGAGACAGTGATGAGTGAAGCGGTGTTAGTTTGCGTTACCATTAGCATGGGTGTCACGAGCCCCGCCTGGCTCACCCTGACCCCTGCGATGCATCGATCCCTTCCTCGTTAAGCCTCCTGATGGGCTCGATGATATGACGAAGAAGTGGGGGAGCGACGAAGGGGTATTTGAGCGTGTGTGTGTGTGCATGTCTTTAGAGCAGGTTTAGATCATCATTCGTCCAGAAGAAGGCCTGATGACATTGGCGTATTGATTTTGACATCATCTGGTTTGGATGTGCTTTAGAGGCCGGGTCTTAAACCGAGGCGACCGGAGTGTCACCTTGTTTGTGTCAGCAGGCTTACGATGTCGCCGAGGTCCCCACTGTGCAGCCAAGCTGTCGTATTTAACAGAGAAGTCAGACAAGTTGTTTTTGCTGATGAAAGTAAAGGTTGATTTCACAATGTAATTGCTGCAGCATCACGACACTATTCGCAATTAGATCAGCTCCCTATAAGGAAGATGCATTTCTGTCTGCCACCTGGTATTAAATCTCCATGTCATGTCTCCAAGTCTGTGGGTAGATGTTCCCAGGTAGCTGTAAACCCCGTATAACAGACTAATTGCATCAACTGTGGAAACTCTATTCTGCATAAGAGGGAGGGGAAAGGAAAGTGATAGACACCCAAAGTAAAAGAAGACTTTAACTTTAACAGTCGGCCACTCAGCTGGAAGAACTTTAGAATTTAAGAGTTCTTAAGTTCTAGATTTGTCTGCTTATTATCTCCATAGAGGCGGGTGTTTTAAAACAGAAGCAATCCCATCTGTGGAACAGCGAAGCAACACGTGTGGTTAGGGGTAAATTCTATGTTGCCACTTTATTACATTTATAGCACTTGGCTATCGTTTTTGCAGCTGATGGTTGACAGTGAAGATTCATGGTGCTGGTTGGATGCTTGAACACAGGTTGCCGTTGACACATTGCACACATCATCTTGCTGGTCACCCAAATGTTCGGGGCGCTTCTGGCCCAAAGCAGGAAGTCTTTTTGTAACCGTAGCCATCGCCATCTAGAATACAGGTTTAAGGCACTTCTGAATTGGCTTAACTTTTCCATTCCACTAGCACCGTTCACATTTTATACTGATTTTAAATTAGTGCTAATTCATTAGCTGGTTAGCTAGCATTAAAATGCCTGAAACATGGTTAAGTTCAGGACAGTGCGCAGTCTTGCAGACACCTAGTAGCCTAAAAATATAATTTATAAATAATTGACTTTACATGAGTATTTAAAAGGTAGAAAAGGTACTGGTATTTTATTAGAGTAGTATTTTATAGGCATAAGCAGAGACTTCACCACCACAGAAACTTGTAAAAAGAATGACAGATGACACAGGAAAACTTTGCACTAACCCTAAAATATTTAAATGCTGACTGTAACTCAAAATGATGAATAATGTAACCCCTATTATTGTTCCCTTTTAAAACCTATGAAAAATAAAAGGACTGCTCTCCTGCTACGACTGCGTGTCCCACAGCAGGGCTGCCTTCCAGCCCGGAGGTCAAAGTCTCCCATTGTTTTCAAAAGTGCACTAAAGCAGTTACCACAGGAGAAAATGCAATTCATCACTTGATGGATGATGACCCTTTTAATTTTCACCAACCTAGCTTCAGATCCATAAAGTCACAAACATTTTGTTTTGTATTGAAAGTAACACCACTCTGCTGGAACTGGAAGCGAGGAAATCAATGCACGTCTCCACCTACATTTGCTTGCCACTCTGCCTTGAGTTTTTGTTATGACAGTCAAAAGAAGTATGTAATGTAGCACTGTGATAGGAAAAATGAAAAAGGTGCCCATTAATGGATTTTTTTGGAAACAATGGGTGGCTGGGAGCTCTAGGAGGTAAGACAAACCTGCAGGGGTGAACGTACAATAGATCCAGAGAAAGAAAATCCACTGGTGGGCTCAGACCTTGTTTAGTGTCTGCAAGCCAGAAATAAATGACTCTGGTGTTATCTATTAAATATCAATGCATCATTACTGCATTGATTAATTGAGTCATTTGCTAAATTACAATAAACAAATGAGACCAATTACCAACCACTGCACTGCATTTCTATTGTGGGCCACTAAGCCAGACTGCACAATATTGCTTTACAGCAGAAAGTTAGCAGTTTCGCTAATTTGAACTGAAAGCAATAAGCACAGTGTATCAAATGGCTGCAGGCCCAGCAGCAGCTTTACAGTTAGGATATGATTTACACATGTTTCCTTAAGTTTTCCCTTTTCGGGAGGATAAAGGACAGAAATGACAAAGTGGAGCAAAACTGAAAAGACTTCTTCTGTGTGTGTTTGTTTGTGTGTGCCGGTTTGGGCTCCCGTCTCCTAGCGGTTTGGCTCTGGTTTTCTAGCACCATCACCTTTTGAAGCATCTTCACCTGCCTCTCATCAGCACCATCTCATCTACCTCTGCTCTCAACCATTCCTCTAGCTTCTACCTCTGTGGTAACACTGGCCGAGTCCACCTTAAACAGTGCTCCAGGTGACTCTGTTCCACAGTTTCCTCTTGTTTACCGCTCTCTCCTGTGCTCCATTGCATGCCCATCTATCTGCTTGTTCATTTGGCACCTGCAAACAGCCTCGAACTCACTCAGCAGGCCACACTCTTAATTCACTCCTCACCCACACCAGTTCCACCTTCATTAGCCACCTCTCGCTGCCTTGAACCTCTCCTCCAATTATCAGGTACACCTGTGCTCCATGAAACATGCAAATATGCAGCTGTGTTGAAAGATTTAGTTTTTGGGCTTTAAAAAAATATATATAATCGAAGGACAACAAGCTGTAAATACCCAATACCCAAGTTGATAAGGACAAAAATTACTTTATAATATTCAGAAGACATTAAGCAGCCCGTTGGGTCGCTGTGGAGAAAAAGATTTTACTTTACTGCATTACCTTTTGGTATTCATTTTATAAAGACTGCAAGACTAAATGCACGTTCATGCCCCACAATAAGCATCAAAGCAGCGTAATATTTGCTGAACAGAGATGTGTTATTGTAATCTTCATTGCTGTGGATGTCTGCGCTGTCTACTTCCATATTCCTCATACTCAAGCTGGAACCTGTTTGGATGAAGAAAGCGATGCCATGTAGCCAGACGGGAGGTATGTATTTTTTTTCTGTGACACTAATCTTCTGTCGAACTGTGTCCACTTAGTTACGATGACCCAATGCATAACAAACAAATTTGAAATTACAGCCTGCAACAAACATCATTCTGCTAAATACTGAAGTACACACTTCAAACACAACTTTGACGTTTGCACTGTCACAGGGACGAGAAGTAAAAAAGGGCCGGTGTTGAGGGTTTAAGCAGGAACGAGGGATGTCATTTTCCTGAACAAGTACCTACATACCATCAGCTGGAAGCAACATTGGGCCTGTATTATGCATTAATCTGCCAATCAGATTTCATTATTCATTTACTGAATGTGCTGGAACACCATTCCACATCATTCTGGTTAAGACTTTCAAGTCTCAAGATTTCACAATTAGAAAAAGAAAATCCCTCTGTGTGTTTGCTTTAAACGTGCACGACGTTTTAGTGCCTGACTCAAAGCGAGCCATGGCACTAAAGATGTGTAGGGTCAGCCTGCCGGACACCGGTTTCATTCATAATCACGCAGCCTACACTGGTTGGGAATGGTGGGTGGGAGGGGGGAGCAAGATTTGGCTGCCTGTCAAGACCGGCTGCAGATTAAAACTCCATCGATCCGACTGTAATTTATTTATCAATTCAAGTAAAAATTAAACATTGACCTCGTTCTTTGAAAATCCCTCCTTTTAATCTTGCTGGACGTAGTGACTTGAATACCAACGAGTCGAATTTTGGGTCTTTTATTGTGGAAAAAGTTAAACAAGTCATGGCGAAGATGCAGGTTTCTCCTTTCGTCTTCCAGCTTTAGAGTTCAAAAAAAGACTATTAAAAGCTGCAACTCCGGCTTTTTCTGCATCTCCCAGACCCCGAGGAGTTTTACTTCTGACAATAAACAACTCATACATTTCTCATCGCTGCACCAAACCCTTAGTTCCTCTCTCCACCATCTGTATTCTTGTCACTCCACCTACTCTTCTGATCTTTTCTTCCCTCTCTGGCTATCACTGAGTCTTTCTTTCCAGCTCTTATTTTAATCACAAATGCCAAAACATACCTACATACTGTAACTTTTCGTATTGCAACATCAAAGCCTAGTATCTTCTCCACTCCAGCCTTCCTTCTTCTCACCCTCCTCCCTCTCCTTACTTCCCCTGAGCCTGTTACAAGTTTCTCGTAAGGCCCACATCCTGCTGACTCAAAAAAAAATAAACACTCGTGGCATCGTTATGAAAGCTTCAGCCTTTCCCTCGTATCCCCTGCTCTGACTCCCTCCCACAGATGAAATAATAAGGTTACCTGGCTCACGCTCATGTTAAACAGCCTCCCTCCCCCCGTCCCCTCACCTTACCCCTGGCTCTGTGATGTCCTCCTCACCCATTCCTTAACCCTCCCTGTGACCGAGCCTGTAATCCAATTAAAAGCACATTAGGGCCAAATGAATAGCGGTAGATTTAATTAGCTGCTGACGAAGGTTGGCCGGATTGCTCGCTGGCTGGCTGGCTGGCTGGCAGTCGGGTGGGCTCATTGGGGGAGACGAGCATTGTTCGCCTTCAGCCCGCTGATGTTGACGAGCTGGCAGAGGTTTGCGAGCACTGCCACTGTGTGAGAAATGGATTTTATGCGTTCAGCCTGTAAATGTTAAAGAATTGATCTTAAAGGGTGGGTTCAGATTTCTTCAGTGTGCTGGATATACTAAAGGAGCTCAATTAGTCACTGTAATTATTCCTCTTTCTCTTTGCTAAGCTGCAGCAGATCTGATGACCCAAAGAGGGAATTTGTACTAATGTGATCAGAACTTTGTAAGATGCACTGTTGGTTTGTCTCATTTGGTCCTTGAGGGTACTTAGAACAACCGATTAACTCTTTGAATGTAACGACTGGCATGTCAGTGTAATTTTAAGACAAACTGTTTATACCAGACAGGCATAACATTTTGACCGCTTGCCTAATATTGTGTTTGTCCCCTTCAGCTGCCAAAACAGCAACAAACTGTGATGCACTGTGTATTCTGACACCTTTCTATCAGAACGAGCATGAATCTTTTGGTGATTTGAGCTACAGTAGCTCATCTCTTGGATCGGACCACATGGGCCAGCCATTAGTGAGCCATGGACGCTCACATTCCTCACCACTGTTCAACACTGTTGAACCATTTTTGATAGATACTGACCACAAGAGCTGCAACTCACTCAAATCCTTACACTGTTTATTTCCCATTTTTCCACTTTCTAAGACATCAACTTTGACGACAAAAAGTGCACCTGCTCCTTAATGTATCCCACCCGCTAACACGTGCCACGATGAGGAGATAATCAGTGTTTATTCATTTCACCTGTCAGTGGTCAACATGTTATGAGTGATTGGTAGAAGTAAGATGGAGGCAGCCTTGCGGTGTCATCTATTGGCCTTGAATCATGCATCAGGAATCCAACTAACATTTTTAATGTGTGCAGTAGTCCATTAGAGGTTAAAAATGGTCCCTTGCATCTAAAATAGAGATCGTACAGCACGATCCTGGGTCTTTTGACCCAGTGTTTTGAGTTGTGCCTTATTTTTGTTGTTTGTGGTTTATGTTTAAGATGATTAGATTCTCTTAGTTCATTTCTGTTTTGCCTAGGTTGCAGGTTAAAGTCATTGTATTTTAGATTCCCCTTGTGTCTTTTACACTTGTGTTTAAGTTTCCCCCGCCCTTTATGTGTTTCATGTCTGTGTGTCTTATGTAGTCAAGTTCGTGTTGTCATGTCTGCGTTCCATGCTGTTTCCTGTTTTATTTTGAAAGTCTGTGTCTTATGCAAGTGTAGTGGGCTTTGCTTTCCTTGTGTTGGTTCTGATTTGTCCCAGCTGTGTTCCCACCTGTTCCCCATCCTCTCATTATCTTCTGTGTACTTAATTCCTCTGTCCTCCTTTGTTCAGCGTCAGGTTGTCTGTTATTCTCACCATGTTTCCAAGTTTCATGTTCAGGTTTGCGCAGGTTCATGTCAGGGTTTTTCTTGTTGTTTTTTAGTTCACCCAGATTAGGTTTATGTTTAGTTTTGCAACAGTTTGTCTTGCCTTTTGTTTGGACTTTTTTTTTTTTTATCAGCCTTATTAAACGGCTTGCCTTTTTTTATAGTCGAGTTTTGTTCCACGTTTTTTGTGTCTGCGTTTGGGTCCTTTGCAATTCATACAGTCTGCTTCGGCTTACTGTGACACCTCTCTACATACTCAAGATCATTTGAACCAAAATCTTCAAGTCTGAATTCTTTCCAATGAGCTCAAGATGTTTGCACAGTAGTTTGCAGTCAATTTTTAAAGAAAAACACAAAAGACACAAATGTATCTTTTAATGTTGTATACTTCATAATACTTTGACAAAAAATCTTTTTTAAGCCGCACATTGAGCAGTTTTAGGCTTCAAAAACGCTCTCATGCTGTCAGTTCATATGGTAAGCTTGCTACAGAAGGGAATTTCCTCACAACACATGTTATACAAACACCATAAGATGTATCTCAGTGGTGTGCTGCTAAAGAAGTAAGGCAGTTTACTGTTGGGTTTTTTTCCCCCAAAGTTTTAGGATACGTCTTGCTGTGCTGCAGCACAACATACAGCACATCTAATTGTTGCCTCCTTCCCTTAACTCCAGAAACTGGATGCAACCTTTCCTGCTGCAGCCTCCCAATGTGCACAGTCAGCAGAGTAGTCAGCGTAACCCACTGTGGCATTTGCATCATGCCCCTCAGTGACTGTGTGTGAGTGTGTGTGAGTGTGTGTGTACTGTACTGGTGTGCATTCGACTACTAATGAAGAGAGACAGACTCTGCTGGGGTCTCTTTTTCCAAGAGGCTCTGGTACAGTAGCTGGACAGCTGGTGTATGTTTTGTTTTTGGTTTTTTGCACGCTTGAACACGTGTTCGTTTGCTCATGTCGTCATGCATGCATTTTTTTTTTTAATTATTATTATCATTATTATGATGTCTGGATGCATGCAAGCCTATGAATGAGCACACCACACCATACTGTACATGAATGTGCGAGTGTTTGAAATGAGATCCAGGTCCCGGCCTCTCCATTTCTCTCTGCAGGTAATAAAAATATAGAGTGCCCTCCAGATCCCTTTATAGAGAGAGAGTTGAGACCGCAGCGAAATCTAGGACAGGCTCCATTGATTTGGAGGCTACAGTATTACTAGCCATCACAGCCAAGGCAATATGAGAGGCCTTTTTTAAATCACACAGCTACCCCGAGCCCAGAGGGACAGAGAGAAGGTACAGCGAGAGGAGGGGGGGAGTCGGGGGATAATTGGGAAAACTATCCTTTACTTTGTTTCCTCTCCCTGCCACCCCTGTTACATTGTGTGGATTTTATCATGGGGGAGAAATAACATATTTCACACTTCTGCTCGCGTTTTCTTCTTCTGCCTTTACAATCAAATCTCCACAGTGCAGCACTCGTGTTACACAGAAGATGTAAGACGAGCTCTGCGCTGCTCCAGCAGTCCCTGCATGTCATGGACATGCTTTCCTTTTTTTTTTTATTTGTTTTACTCATTTAAAATTTACATTTTTATTTAGTGAGTCCAGTGAACATGCCAGGGTGTGTTATACCACTCCTGGGTCCATTAAATGTGTTAAAAGCCCATTGTCTGATTCCCCCAAATGTCAATCACAGACGGGGGTGGGTGGGGGGTAAAAAAAAAAAAAAAAAAAAAAGAGGGGTGAAATA
>VOQK01017831.1:20063-30937 GCA_015052645.1 Benitochromis conjunctus
ATAGGTATATTTTTATGAAATGATCTCTATTTCCAACAGCTTTGGCTTGTTGCTCTCTTTCTCAGTGGGTGTCCTTTTGATCTGACGAGGTACAACGTACAGTGATTGCTGTATAACAGGATAAAAATGCATGGTACATATTTGGTATATTGTGAATATAGAATTGCTTTTTAATCACAATACACTAGATGGAGAGGTACACTGATAAATGCAGATCCACGTGATTCAGGTTTCCTTTTAAAGGGAAATGGTGGAAATACTCCTGCGTCTCTTCGTTTCAGACTTCTTTCTTCATCCTCTGTAATACTGTAGCACCTGTAGCCATTGACTTAAGGCACTGTTAGTGCTCCTCCTATGTGTCTTGTTTCTATATGCTAAAGACACTTGCAGAGCATCGACCTATGTGATTATTGTATCTCGTGTACTGTATTTGCTTCATCTCTAGTTAGATTAGACTGTTTCCGTGGTACAGTGTCCTTGCAGATGTTTATTGTTTTGGAGGGTTGTTTTTTTTTTTATATGCAAATGTACTCACGGTACTTCTTCTCCCTTGCGCTCGACTGTTCATTTCATCACAAGCTTGACTCACAGAGCTGTAGAACATTTATGTACAAAAAGAAAAAAGAGAGAAAGAAAGCAGTAATATAAATCATGTACAGTATATTTCAGACACACATGCAGCCTGTGTATGTGACTTTATACGGTTCCTTCACGGAAGATTTGCTATGCTTTTAGATTCTGTTTAAGGATGCAAATTATCCATCTTAATGTGAGCCAAATGAAGGATGTCTTTTCATGTAGCAAGAATGAAAAAAAGAAACAGTCCTTTTTGCCATTTAGCATGACCTCGGCGGTCTGAGAGATTATCCAGTATGGTATGCATGGAGTCCTTCATTTGGGTTGTTGTTGATCTTTTTTGTTTGTTTGTTCGTTTTAACTTGGATTAGTGGTTGAAAATTGTGCTTTTTGTAGTGAATATACAGTATTCACTAGCGTGTGGTCTTACTATGCACAACACGGTTGTATGCGTATAATGTGTTTTAGACTTGGGTTCAGTTCCCTCCCGGTGATGTGGCAATGAATTTCTCCTATTTGTTTCTCCCGTGTTCATTTGGCTCGAGGTGCAGACAGTACCGCCTCCGTTCAATGTCACGTTCAAAGCACAGCGGTGTCGATGCAGGGTTACTCAGTTATTATGATGATCTCAATGAAAATGTGGAGCTGAAAAGAGGCGTCAAATGATGCTGCTTTTAAACTTGATTCATGTAGTTGGTGTTTTTTTTTCCGGATGAACAAATATTAATATGAATCTTTCACATTTTTACACATGGTAATCTGAGAATGCCAAAAAGAAGAAAAACTATTTTTGTAGTGGGGTATGGAAGAGTCAGGTGTAATTAACAATAGAAAATGGGGGGGAGGGGGTACTTTTTAAAATCTTGGTCTTATTTTGGTTCCTTTTTGTTGAGAGATGGAAAAATTGACACGTTCTTCTTAAATTAGATGATCGTCTACTCTGCTGGTGATTAGTTAAAAGTCATCTGAGCTAGACCCAAGCTTCAGACAAACGCAATGCTTTTCTATTTCTGAAATGTTCAGTTTCAGACATCAGGTAGCAACATTTTTCCCAGACAGACCAACCCAGTCTTCTGATCAAACCTACCTTGACCTGAAAAGTTTTAATCATTTTGATTTCAGTCAGGACGAATCTATTGTACTGTACTTTGCACAGTTCTTGGCAAGTAAAGGACCCCAAGAATTAAAGTGGAGGTGACAGAGGTGCTTCTGATTAGAGGGCTAAACATAAATAACTAAACGTACGAGTGAGAAAGATTAGAAGTGCCTTTAGTCGTTGCGATGAGCTGGTCGTCTCCCTGTTGTCATTGGAGCGTTGCTGCGTAAGACGATGCCACAACCACAACCACATGTTGTGCACCACCGTTCACACATTTGTCATTTATCAAAACAAAGGGGTATCTGGCAAATGAGCGTAGTTGTTGTGTGTGATTGTGCGTGTATGTGTGTGCGTGTTAGAGCAAATCTGAGCATGTCATAGATAAGAGAGTGGCAGATATTAGCTGTGCCTCTTTGGTGTTACATTTATAGTTGTTACATATTCCTTCTTTCTGTAGTGGGGCCTGTACAGTAGCTTGGTGCAGCCAGGCTAGCCTGCTTCAGTGTTTTTGTTTGTTTGTTTGTGTGTCTGGTGTATGTTTGAATAAAACTCAGAAAAGACATAGAAATGTGAACAGTACACATCTGTGGCCCAGACCAGTTGTTTAAAGCTCATTTGGTTAAAAGCTCTCAAGCTAATGCATGCAGCAGTTCTCAGTGTTTTGTATTAAGTTAGTGAACCGGTGATCTGATTAAGTCATCCACCATTATTCAGTTTGTTGGACCAACACTTTTGTGACTGCACTTTTTTTTTTTTTTTGTTTCACACACTCAGACTAGTGTGTCGCCCAACTACCGTAAACTAACAGACAATGGTGATGCTGAGTTGTTTATAGTGTTTTTAGTTGATAGTAATTCATTCAGTATATCAGGAATGATTGACATTTTCATTATGATATCAGAGTATACAGTGTACAGTATATGCTTTTGTTGTTTCGCAGTCAACAACTGTCTTGTAAATCTGATGCTTTTGACTGATTGCAATGTTTTCACTATAGAATTAGTTTTACTATGTGGACTGTGTTAAACTCTGTAGTACTTTTCAAAGCTACTTTAAGGAGAGCTGCTAGCTCATTATGCAATTCTCATCCGCACAGCAGAAGTTTCCAGCTGAACATGAAAAACATGAATCTTCCTTAAAGGAAAAAAAAAGAAAAAAGCTTCAGTTCATCCAAATTTTCACTCACTCCTTGTGGTATTTAAACATGCAAATAATTGCAAGATCACTGTCGCTACCTTTTTATTTGGATCTACACTGTGTGGACAAGCGTATTGCACGACACCACAGGTGTATAAAATCCAGCACCCAGCCAATCAGTGTGCCTTTGCAAACATTTGTGAAAGAATGGGTTGTTCTAAAGAGCTCACTAAATATGGTCATGGTGCCATAAGAGGATATCACTGTTACACCAACAGCCTTTGTGAAATTTCTTCCGTCCAACATATTCAGCTGTAAGTGAATAAAGTGTCAGACCACGCAAAGTTACAGAGTCACATGGAGTGCATAAGTCACCGAGACTCTGCTGACTCAGTTACTGCAGCGCTCCAAACCTCCTCCGGCATTAACATCAGCACAAACACAGTGCATTTTACAGTTTACAGTGACTCTATACATTATCCAAAGTACCCACAAGTTTCTTTTTTAGAAAAGTGATCCTATTTAATCCTACAAATAAGGTATTTTAAAACCTCCTTAAACCATTTTTCTCCTAAGCATGGGTCAAGTAAACATTACATTGTGGGCCAGATATGCAAAAGGTGGCCGCTTCTATATAAAACTGAAGCGTTTACTGTTGAATACAATGGAACATTGTTTCCATCTGGGTGAGGACAAAAAAGTGAAGCTACACGCATGGTTAGATGCCACAAGGAGTCAGTGAAAGCAGCGTCTGGGATTCTCGAGGTGATTTTGTGTAAAGCATGTCTGGGGAAAGTCATGCCAGTGTAGTCGGACTTTAACCCAGAACCGGTTAGCGTGACACAAGTTAATGAAAAAGGTGGTTCTGCTTCGTTTTGTTCAACTTTTTAGCCTCTGAAAGAAAAATAGAAATGTAGAACTGAACAGCTTCCAGCATCACTTGTGTTATGATGTACATTTTTGCAGTGTGCTTAAACACTTTGGTATGCCATGTTATTTACACGTTTATTGGCTAGAAGCAACGCTAGCTGCAGTGAAATGTGGTCGCACGGTGAGACGGGCATGAGAAGAGCAGGAGATGAAGACTTTATTGCGCTTTGACATGGAGTCGAAACTCTCAAACTCAAAGCTTTCGTCCCGCTTCTCTGTCAGATATGCATCTTGGAGCTTCTTGGAAAAAACAAAAATTTTTCTATATGAGACATAATCATTCGAGGAATTAAATATTTTTTCATCATTCTTTGGTACACTGTAAATGATAAACCTTGAAACGGCCTCATACACAAAGCACATCTTTCACTGACTACAAAGAAACACATATTTGGTGTCTATTAAGGTTTGAAGAATGAGAGATACTAGAGAATAAATATTTTCAAATATATACTTAGATATCTATATTTTTGGATGATTTAATTCTGATTTGGTTGGCGCTTGAAACAAATCAGAACGAGGCTTTGATGTGAACACTTTTAGCTCCGTGGCTGCTTTGCGTTCGAGCAGTTGTTGAAATGCAGACATATTTACTTACCCGCTGCAACGAGCTTCATCAGGATCACCAGTTAAAACTTTGTGGTTACAGTCGATCGACATTCATGATTTTTACGCATGATTATCAGGTGTGTTCGGAGGATGAAGCAAGCCCATGTACATGTGTTAATATTTACAGAGCTGAGTCTATATGTTAAATGCAGTCCTGGCTGCTTTGCATTTTATTAAATATTAGTTGTTGGTTGTTGTTTTTTTTGTTTTTTTTTCTTGTTTTGTCTGTTGGAAGACAGTTTTTGTTTGTTTGTTTGTTTTTGTGAGTAGAGGCAGTGTTAAAAAGTTGCACCACAAAAGATACACTTGACGCTGCTGCTGAGATCTGGCACAGATCGGACACTAATGCCGTAACAAAGTGATCCATCTTACCACTCGGTCTTACTGCGCCAGATCTCAGTGGTTGCTGAAGGTTTTCTCCAGGGGGGGGGGGGCTTTACAGCCAGGAAAGAAAAAACAAAGAAGAAAAAAAACTAAACCTGACGGTGAGGAAGGTACACGACTCAATGGTTCACGATTGCTCCTCCGCTTGGAACAATGATGGCATTAGAAAGTGATCTTTTATGGTGCCTGAGTATATTTCTTTCTATTTTGGCTTTTTAAAAAAGCTGATAGATTTGTCTGTCCAAGTGTTGTTTGTTTTGTTTGTTTGTTTATATCTTTAATGATAACCTTACAGAGCCTATAAAGAAAAAATAAGCTAGCTTGAATTTTTTTTTCCTCTATACAGAAAACACAAATACAAATGTTTACAATATGTAATTAACCAAATAGTAAATATGCGTTTGAGAATCAGTCTGTCCCTCAAAGCGGCTGTGATAGATTGATTTGTATTTCTTTATTTCCTCTGTCATTTTAAACTTGAAAATGTTATGACTGCTTGTTCTGTCCCCTCCACATTTCACTTTGTTCCTCTGTTTTTTTGTTTTTTTTTATTTTGTGTGAACAGTGCTCCCTCTATTGCAAAATAGTTACTCAGCAATGTAGTTGAACTATTTGTCTGTCAGTCTTTCTATACCTGCTGATTACTTCACCTTACACTGAGCCTTGTATGTGCTGAATCCTAACTTGAGACCCCGTTGCATCTTTTGCTGTTTCTGTTTCACAGTATGGAATCTGACTGATGTATCTGCGGTAAAGGATTCAAAGAATTTCATATTGTGTATTAGTAAAAAACAAAAAAAAAGAGGAAAAACAAAAGCGCCACTTGGTAAAAATACTTGAGTACGGATTAGTACATAAATGAAGATTAGAATTCAGAAACAACTATTAAAAGGCATCCTATTGTTATTTTTGCACTACGCAGCAAATGATAGTCGAATAAAAAGCTGAAATGATTGCTCTTTTTGTTAGTTAAGTAGTTATCAAGACCAAAATTATAGTCGCGGCTTGTTCAGTCTGTGTGTTATTTCAGTTCTCTCTCTCTCTCTCTCTCACACTCACACACACAGTAAGAGCAGCACTTTCATTTCCCTTTTTGTTTTGTTTTTTCTTATGCCTCTTTTTAAATCTCACATTGTCACTCCTCCGTATGGAAAGTTGCCATTTGTTTGATTAATCTGATGTGAATGTTGTCGTATCGTTCACTGGTGTACAGTAGTGTATTTTGCCTCACACACTCTTCATGTTGGAGGCAACATTGACGGTGGTCCATGTTGCAACAGGCTGGGCAATGTTACACAGCAGCAACAATTTCAGAGGCATCACCACATCTTTACTCTAATTGGAGCATTGCAGCGTTGCCCACCGAGTTGCCTATTGAATCACCGGCTTCAGCAGACATACAGCTAATTATTATAGTTAGTAAAGATGTGGCCGTCTCTCTCACTCAAAAACGGTGAACAGATGGACCGTCAGATGAAGCTACTCTACACCAAAGTGCAATTGAAGGCAGAGGGAGCACTGTTGTTTCAGCCAGTAGGAGCCTACTGGTTGCAATGTGCCCGACCCAGATGCATGAAAAGATGGTTATTGTTCTTCTCTTGTGTTATCCTCCCTCCGTTTATCTGTCTTAACTCAGATGCGGCATTTCTTTCTTTCTCTCTCATGTACGGCTTGCTTCAGAGTGGTATGTCCTCAGACAGGTACTCTTTGATCTGTACGGTTATTTCTTTAGGTTAATGCAATGATTTTAAAAAGACAATAAAAGACATCTAAAATGCCATGTGTTGTCCTCTTCTTCCTTTCTTTCTTTTTCTTTTTTTTTTCTTCCTCTCCCTGTGTTGTCATGGTACATTTTTACATGTCTGTGTCGTGATTCAGCTTGGCATAAAACATGATGGCACTGCATATTTGTAGAAGTACCAAGTATGCTATTCATGACATACAAATGTAATGAACCTGGCTCAAAGTAGGTGATGAGGCGGGAGGCCACATAAGAGGTTTGCTCAATCATCCAGGTAAGGAAATGCCAAAAAAGTTTATTATTAACTATTATTAAAACCCAAATGTTTATCAGTTTTTGAAAGATGCAGAGTTTTAATTTCACATTTTCCTTTGGCTAATTTATCATCTGATCATGGATGTGCTCCTGGATTTGCTGGGCTTCATGTTCATGTGTTGAAGCTTTGCCAGCAGGTGCTTGGCAGTACCCTCCATGTCTGTTTGGATGGTTTGACTAAAGAGCTGTCTGACAGTAGCATGGGCTTTGAAAACACTTTAAACCTGTAGTTAAACAGATAGTAATTTATTTTTTTTTCTAGCCCAAATAAGTTTTGCTACTGACCATCCACAGCAGTACATTTGGCTCTCATATTAGCCGCATGTTATGACACTCCACTTAGCATTACCTACAAAAAAGTCAAAAATGAACCAGTAGTATTGATTACCTATTTCCTACATAGAGGATAAAATCCTTGCTGGTTTTTAAAACTGGTAGGTGGTCTTAATTTAAGAGTGGAAACCCAAAGAACACCTTTTAAATTGGATTTTCATGTTCTTTGTCACAAACTGTTCACATCAGCCTCATCATCTCAGTGGAAGGGTGGCTGTCAAGAAGCAATTCTTAAGGAAAGGAAATGGAGAGAAAAGACCGAGGCATGCCAAAAGCATAAGAACAGGACTGAAATTCAGGTCTGATAGACGTCCAAATTTAAAATTTCAGCTTTACTGAAATGGTGTGGGCTCATCTTGACAGAGAGCAGAACAAAAAGCAGAAACAGTTTAGCTTTAAATGTCCTTCAAGAGGCCTGGAGATCTATTCCTGAAGACTACTTAAAGAAATAACAAGAAATCTGCCTAAGAGATTTCAAGTGGTCATACCAAAAATGGACTTTCAAGCTCTATTTCCATGCATTGCACTTTTTTTTTTTTTTATTATATAATTTGCTGCACGTATCGCCCATTTACCCGGCAAAATATTGATGACTTTTGTACTCTACTGTAGAAATGTGGACATTTAAATTTGGGCAATTTGAATGGTGACACCATACAGAAGCAAGGGACTATGACTTTTGTCATTTTGGCACAACCTGCAGGGATTATGTTACTGCCTTTTTCATATGTTTGTATTTTATTTATGTTAATTCATCAGTTTTTACATCCACTCTGCTCTGTTTCCTGCCAGCTTTCAGTACCAGCTACTCACTGTGCTCTATTGAGGAACTCTGACCTCCATATGCTTTCCCCTTACTTTTGGTGTAAGACCACAGCCTTAAACAGACTTCTGTTTTGCCTCAGTTTCTGTACATGTTATGCTTGTGTGTATGGGGACTTTTGACTCACACACAGAATATTTGCTTTTTTGCCACTGTAATGTGTGCTCTGCCTCCCCTGCCTGTGTATTTGGCCCTGGGCCTTCAGGCCAAGCCTCATACCACAGACCACATTTCACAGTAAATATGGGAAAGGAAAGAAAATTTGGAAGTCCCCTACACAAAAAATAAAAAAGGTTTGATTTTCAATGAAGTTAAGTAGTTTGATTTTGCCAGCTACACCCAAAACAAAATACAGGGCAGCAAGTCAGGAAGTTGAGTGAATCACCTAGTCATGGCTCACTTCCCTAGTTTTAGACGAAAGCTGTTAGAGATCATGTGAGAATCACCAGGTAATCTTTATATAATACCCAAGGTTTGTGATGATTTTCTGCATGTCAACACTTCTTGAACAAGACCTTTGGACTAGCCCTGTTTTATCATGAGACAAAACAAGAATGACAACAATAGACAGAAAACTTCCCCATTCATCTGTTGGAAAAAAACCCCAAACATATTTTAAGAAGGAACTTTTTCACCTTTACAAAACATGAGAAGATTTACAATTGAGATGTTGCATCATCTTAAAATGCCCTTTTGAATCCTTATGGTAAACTAAACATTTTCCAGTATTAGATTTTAATTGTAGAGATAAAATTGATGTCACACAAGTTACAGGACGTTCTTAAATTATTACCCTGCAAACCTTTGTGATTAAAATAAATAATAAATAACTCAAATATATATGTATTTCCTTTTTAAGACTTGTGAGCTATTGTGCCTGTACACCACGTTATTTTTTATTGATAGACTTGAAATATCCACGTAGTTAAATCATTGCGAACTTCAAGAACTCCAGGATGTGTAAACTTACTACAGACGAGCACGCAAATCACATGGCACGTCTATTTCCTCAGAACAGCAGCAGAGAGGTCGCTCTTTGGATGCATGTCTCCTAGTTACAAGTGACGCTTAAGACCAGAGCCAATCAAAAAAAACGGCTAACCTGCACGAGGAAGCTGCGTCGAGTATTAAAAGACTGGACCCGCACAGTTGTTTGTGGGTCAGTGTTGTGGTGCTGGAAAGTGCAGGTAGTAGTTAGAAGCAAAGACTTGGTTGTAGGTAAGGATGAAGGCACTACTGCTACTGGTTTTGGGTTTTGGGTACGTCGGCTCCTCCGTGTACTCGTCATGCTCCCAGTCTCCATTAAACTGGTGTTCATCTCTGGACTCGGCTGTTGAGTGTGGGGTAAGAACTTTTTATACACATAACTTTTTATTAAGAGCTAATTTTGAATGCCCAGCGTCCCTTAAATTCAGAGTAGACGTTAAATAAAGTGAGTTCCGGTGTCGACAACGTTAGCCACTTTCATAGATAAGACGATAGCTGAATAAAAGTGTCTATATTTATGAGAAAAAAAACCCCGCACTGAGCGAAAGCATAGCAGCACCAATGAGTGTGACGCGGTCAGTGTACAGGTGAGTACACTGAGCGCGAATAATGGTTTCCTCTGATAAAGACTTCAAAATTATAGTCTGAATGTGGAGAGGTGAAAAATTATCATGCACATGGAGTTAGCGGAGGCAGTCTCTTACAAAAATCAGTATCATCCTCAAGCGTTGCTCTTTCCTTCACTTGTGTTATTACGCAAGTAGTTTAGCTAGTTATGTTCAGCGTTAGCTAACAGATACTCGCTGAAACTCTGCAACTTTTTTTTTGGTCTTTGTTAACTGGACTTTGAAAGGATCTGTTATTTTTAGGTTTTAAGGAACTAGGAAGTAAAACTTACAAATATGCCAGTTCTTTGCCAGCTGTGCGGTCTTTATATGCTTGACTAAGCAGCCAGTGTAGCTGGTCTTACCATAGTTGGCATACAGTCAATAAAAAACATAAGTCATGTCAAGTCTGAAATATATTACAATCACAATTAGAATACATTAAACAATCTAAATATAATATAAAATAAGTAAAGAGTTTACAACAACTTGATAGGTAATCTGTATGCTGTTATAAAAAAGGACCAGCTAATGCACATTTTTAACCTTTCTTTCTGTAGCATTTTCAGCTTAAAATTGGCTCGATCTATAACGAGTAATTACAACCACATACTATTGATGAAAAGTCATAGTATAACTCACTGATGCTGAGCTTCCTCTAGAGTCTTTCAGTCAGACTGACAGCTGATCCGACATGGTGGCGTTTTGAAGAGGCTGACCTCCCTGTTTTGCTCTTTGCTGTAGGTTTTGAAGTCGTGCCTTCATTCCAACTACACCAAGTCCCGACAGACAGAGGCACCAGTCGAGGTAGGGCTTTACTATGAGAGTCTGTGTCCTGGGTGCAGGCAGTTTCTGGTTTTGATGCTCTTCCCCACGGCGATCCTCCTGAATGACATCATGACTGTTAACCTGGTGCCTTTTGGCAATGCCCAGGTAAGCAGTCGGCCAAGCAGCTTGGATGTAGACTGGGATTGTAAATCTACCTTAAATATTTGAGTAGTGCATAGAAAAAAGCCTGTGCAAAAACATTTATGGTCAAAAGCAACCCAAAAGTTGTCATCGCTATATCTGACAAAAATTTAAAAAATGAATGCAAGTATGTCATTAGCAACTCTGTTCCATTCCAGGAGATTAAACAGGGGGATAAGTACGTCTTTAATTGCCAGCATGGAGAACAGGAGTGTCTAGGCAACATGATTGAGGTAACGTTCTACCGCAGACACACACAGACGGCTCAAACTACTAAATAATGTGTCATGTCCGGTGTCAAAAGCATCCTTCTGTCTTCAAAATGCTTTTTTTTTTTTTTTTTTATTTATTTTTTTTTTTATCTTT
>VOQK01017844.1:31527-44980 GCA_015052645.1 Benitochromis conjunctus
CTGAGTGACAGAAAAAAAAAAAAAAAACATAAAACAAGTAATTGTTAAAAAAAACAAACCATGTATGTGTATATGATAAAATTACAGAAATAAATGATTACATTCTTTTGATATTTAACTTCCTCTAAAATGCCCAATTGTTTTTATGCCAATCCTTGTTTATTTCCACTGTGCTTCAATTTCAGGTACCAAAAATAAATGCCGGTCTCTATTTTCTTGGTCCCTGACTGAACATTAAAATTACAGTGTAAATTGTGGACCTGCATCTTACAGCATTATAGTGTCCTCCAACCAAACTAGGTTCCTGATAATGATTGCACCTGCTTATGCAACAGCCCACATGAGTCAGATTCTCATCTATTGAACCAGAAGAGAGGATACAGCTTCTCTAAACAGGAGCTCTAAGCATTTTAGATGTGTTCCACTCTGGTTTTCCATCTCTATACTGTGGGAGTTTAATCTCATTCCAACTGACATATCCCCAGGCACAGTTTTTTTTTTTTTTTCCAGAAAAAAAGGAAACCAAAAAATTAGGACAGATTGAAGAAGATTTTTTTTTCTCATTCAGGAGCACCAGGGTATTTGGGTATCTATCTCTGCCTAACTGTCTGACAGTCCCTCTCCCTGTCTCTCAGTCCACTTTTACAGAGATTATTTTATCTTATTTGCGGGGGTTATGGCCATGCTGGCCATGGGGCTGAGGGGGCTTTTATGGAATAATCCCCCACAAAGCCAGTAATAACCTGTCAATTCATCCCCAGCCAACCCTCTTACCCCAGCACCTCCTACTACATCCCCTCCCTCCCCATCCAAGTTCAACTAACCAACCACGAAGATACCAGAAAGGCACGGGTGGGGTGCAAAAGACAGAGCTGTGTGGGGGTAATGCCAAGCTTGAGGCACAGGTCCACGCATCCTAACTGAACCGTAAACTTTTATTTTTTATTTTTTTACAGGAAATGGACAGATATCTCTCCACAATGAAGCGTGACAGCAGAGAACAGGTCTTCAAACGAGCACTCTTTCTGATGTTGGTTTTCTGCCTACAGTCTGGTGAGATGATAAGAACTCATGGAAGAGAGAAAAGACATGGGTGGAGCTCTATATTTGGGTTCTCAAAAACACAGCTTCACGGGACCACAAATGCAATCGGGATTAACACATTTAAAGATACGTGTGAAAGACAAGCAGCTTTCAAAAAAAAAGATTTTAGAGAATTTTACACTGTAAGATTCAGTTAACGCAATCTTAAAATAAACATCTACTTTCCTATATTAGTTTTCTTATAACGGTTCTCAGTTACATGTGATGGCAGTGGCTTCTCATCCATTTTACCTTCTCTGCTTTAAATCACAAAAATAGGCGATTTTTTTAATAACCAAAAAAAAAAAAGGAAGCCATAATTGTGAGACTGTCTTTGATCCCCCTCAAAATGAAAGATTAGATATTAATCCGGGCTGCTTTATGAAAATGCCATTCATATGTCCCTCCAACATGATGATATTGTTTGAGCTGACTGAAAGAAAGAATAAAGAGCCGTGAAGAGTCACATGTATGGCACTATTAGTTCTCTGAATTGACAATTGGATTAGCTTTTGCTACACATGTCATGTGTATTATTTGAATAGGCGTCACTGTTTGGGATAACGTTTTCATTTGAACTTTATTCTGTCAAAAAAACAAAAAAAAATCAATAAAATTCCTTTCCTCATTCTAGGCTGTTGTTCAGTTCTGCTTCAATGGCAGCCTACTACCATGCTTGCATGCTTTCATCTTGTCCGTTGTCTTTCTGCCACACCTTCTCTGTTGGTTATTTTTAAACTGCCTTCCTTTGCTCTCATTTTGGGCCAGATGGAGTCTACCCTGAAGCATGTGTTTGGGGCTAAGGCGCACTCCTGGTTAGCCTTGCTCACTAGTGGAATGAGGCCTGTCAGAAGGCATCAGGGTGACTCATCTCAGGAGGATGTGCTAACACATCATTGCCCCAGACTTTTCAGCAATGGTTGATCGTCCATGAACAATGCAGTTCCCGTCACATGCTCACACTTGGCCAATTCATCATCGAGCCTTCAGCGTAGGGCAGCAGCGGAGAGAGTGAGAGAGGAATAAGTTTTAATTCATGAATTGAGAAATGTTTGGTTTGGTTTGCCCCCACAGAGACAGACAGCAGCACTCAATTTGAACTGAGTCTTTTTCTGCTTGTTGCAACTATACAGCATGACCTTTCAGTTTATATTTGGTTTTTACTTATCTATAGGAGTGGGTGAATATGCATTCTTTTCTTCAGCAAAGCCCTGTTTTACATACAAAGTATAAGCTCAGCTATGCTTCATGTGGCCTCAGTGGGGGTTGTGCATATTTGTTGGGGCACCTGTGGCTTTTGCAGTGAATTTTATGCCAGTTTCTGGTTTGCCTCCTTCCCAATCTATTACACTGATGAGATTGTGTGATTGTGATTTGTACAGTCTTTGTGTCCCTGCAGAGTTTCAATTTAGCGCCGCTGCACAGAGGCCAGAGCGGACCCCAATGAAATCATTGCAAAATCTCTTTGCTTTCCATTCAAACGCTGCAAACCACATGTAAGGTATATCTCGTTGTAATACATAGCCTTGGTCTTATTTCTTGATTTCTTCTGATTTTTTTTTTCAATCATTCTGTTATAAATTTGCTTCTGTGCGTCAGATAATTGATCTCTTGCATGACCCAATTTAGGCCAAAAACTGCAAAACACGCCCAAATCATTACCGCTCCATCACCATGCGCGACAGTTTACGTGAGCTGTTTGTGATGATATGCTGTGTTTGTTTTGTTGCGAGACATCGCACTGTGCGTTATGGCCATGCACGTCCACTTTAATATCATCTGTCCAACAGACGTTCCTCCAGAAGTCTTGTGGTTTGTTCAGATGTAAACCTACGTTTTGCTGTCATTTTGTCTTTTTAAAGAGAACAGGCTTTATCCTGGCAATACAAACGAGCCTAATTGTTCAGTCTTTTTTTCTAATTCTATCGTCATGAGCTTTAATATTTAACATGCTAACTGCAGCCTACATAGTTTCTCTTGCAGAGACTGTCAGCAGGGTGAGGGTGAATTTGTTGGAACATCCACTCCATGGCATTTTATTGACACACACTTGAATGTTTTAGTCCAGCAGACTTCTTCAGCTTCTTTTGATTGAGATGTTCACACGTGCTAATGGTCAATTAATCGAGTGTATTTGGTCTTGTATATAACTCACTTGCTCTATATAATGTTCTCTCTCTTTTTGGACAGTCGAGGAGCGTATCAGGACACTTTTCAATGCGTGTTGTACTTGTATAACTATGCACGTGACAAATAAAGGATCTTGAATCTTGAATTTATATGAAATTTTGGGGATATACTTAATTTTTCAGACCCTGCAATTTGGCTTATTGTTTAATAGATAATGACACAACTAAAATCACGGTATGTCATGGCTCAATTGACATTTCATTTACCTAATTTTAAGACCTGATGAGACCAGATTAATTTTTATAATACCCCGATACAAAAATTAAACAATTTTAAAGGGAGTATATTTTCTTTTTTTTTTTACAACAATATGTATGTTTGTATGCAATGCTACTTCTTTCACATGTAGTGTTTCATGTTTCATGTTTTATTCTATTCAATTTTATTTTTTACTTGTTTGTTTGTTCTGTTTTTTCCCCCTTCAAGGCAAAGACGGCTTTTTTGTTATTTCTTTATGAAAAATGTATATTATTAAGTCTTTCCCCTTAGCTGTGTCAGGAATCATAAAATATGAGACAGTAGTCATGCTGTGCTTATGAAGTTAAGGCCTTTCTGCGCTTGTGTTTTTTGAACTGCAAGCCGCTCTGATTAGGATGTAAACTATCTAAGATGCTCAAAATCTGCACATCCTACAAATATCATAATAGTGTGATAACACAGAATTAGTTGTTTTTGTTTTAATTTATTCAGTTATCGTCTGTCATTAATCAGCTGCTTACACAATTTGAATAATGATTTTCCTAACGGCGTCTTCTTGCTGTGATAAAGTAAACCCCTACAGTATTGTAGGTTTTAAATTGTTGTGGGCATTTCCTCATTTAGGACCATCATTCAGATAATTTTTTTTCATTGCTTGGAGGAAATTCATATTTTACTCTGTTTGAAACTATTGCATTGATAAAAATATATTTACTTTGAGGAAACACATAACACACACAGTATGCCTTGGAGACATGTTCGTGTAATGGAATGATTATTCCAAAATAATCAGTACTGAAGCTTGCATATGAAATCCACTGCCTCAAGCCACAAATCAAAAATTCACAACATTTGTTACAAATGTACATCTACACCAAGTCAGGAATGAACAAGGGCTTGCCAATAGGATTAATTGGAGAGAGAGCGGATGGGGGAGGGGGTAAAATCACTTGACAATTTGTCCCTATGTGTTACAAATAATGTTCTTTGACAGAGGCATAGGCATGTTCACATATTTTCATATTTGAGCTCAGATGTCCAGTGGGGTCCACACGCATACGTAGAGCAGAAGCAGGTCGTCTTTATCCTTTGACAGTGATGTTGTGCAGATGAACCTAGAGCAAAACAGATCAGTTTTCTTCTCCACTGCATTGTTAATTTCTTGCCTAGAGAGCCGACACGGTGAATTTCATGATCGTATTCCTCATCTCTGTAAAATTCTCTGTACCCAACGTTAAATAAACAAAATAGTGTACTGTGATATCAATGCCATAGGACGGTATTTTAAATACACTTTTTAAAAACTCAAAATATATGGTAAATATACAGTATTAAACATTTACATTACACACATTTTCAACTGATGTTTTCACAATACTACTAGTGTTTATTGGGTCTTGATAATGCATTATGTGAGCTGCTTTTGACTTTCAAAACACTGGAGGAGTAAATGATTCAAACTACCACAAAGTGTACATCTTAATTCTAACAATAACCACGTTCCTCTACATATTTGAAAAGGTATTGCATTATTGGAACTTTGGGGGCATTTGGAGAAAATTGTCTACTTGTTGCACGTACATCAGTGATGTGTAGAAATACTTAGACTTACAAGATGAAAATGTACACACACTCATAAATGATGCTAAAAAATGACTGTACCCTCTGTCTCATCTGGGTGCTGCTGTCACTCTCAGTAAAAATATGAGACGTGTCATGATGCAATTTTTTATTCCACAGCACTGCGAGCACTTGACATGTGTCTTCACTCACCATACAACTGATTTATAAAGCAGACTAACCAGCCTGAAGGAACAATATCCTGTACTGCTCCTCACTTCTGTCTCCCCCTCATTACAGCCATGATTGGCTCGGACATCCCAGGAGATAGCCATATTAAGAACCAAAATACCAATGGTCTCCTGTCTCAAAGATGACAGCTCGTTGTCAGAGTTTATAATCTAGCAGTGATCTCAACCAATCTAATGAATGAAATCACCGTCATTCACTGTTCTCCAAGTCCATCTCTTTTGGCATAGACTGTCTGCTCTGCCCTCGAGCTGGGAGAACTGAAGGGAGCAGGACAGGAAGGAGAGATTGGAGGATGGTAGGAGAGCAGGAAAGAAAGACAGCATGCAGTTTTCCTCGTCTTTTATGAAGGAGGGTGATACTGAGATACAGTTCTCCTCTAAGTTCATTTTAGTTCACTCTGATGCAAATCTGTCAGTCCAGAGACTCTCATCCACATTAAAAATACGGGACCTGCCACATAATGTAGTTTTCATTCCACATAGGAAAATTACAACTCAAATTGCCGGCTCTTCTAGCAAATCCTCTGTTTTTTTGACAAACCGGGACAGCCTTATGCAGATGTGTGCTGAAGCATGCAATGTAATTGGAAAGCCTGCATCCCATAAAGGTCCTATTAGTTCTAGTGATGCTTATTGGCTGCGTTACGTAGTGACTCTCCCTTCGCTCTCACTGACCCGTATCCAAAGGTCATATATTGACTCTAATATGTCTCCATTATCTCACTCATTAACCTCATGATAGCCTACTGGGAGCTTGAGAATGTGATCAGCGTCAGAGAGGGAGACACTAGCCACAGGAGGCTGTCACTGGGTGGACAGTGGTACAGTGGACTGGGGAGTTAGCCAGTCAGACAGCTATTGATCTATGTGGATTAGGAGGCCCTTGTCTGTAGGGGTATCTCCTTCAGCTGACAGATTATTACAGGCTTTGCTGGGATTTGGACCTTGAAAAGACTCCCAGCACAATAACTTTGTATGGCAGAGACATATCTAATAAGATACCAATAAGCTCAGAGAGAGAGAAAGAGGAAAAAAAAAAGAAAGGATTTTTTGGAAAGCTTCTGGCAATTGAAGGCAATCTCATTTATTTCTTTCCCTTCTTGCTTTTTTTTTCTTCATTCCTCCACTCTAATTTTCCTTTAATTCTAAAATTGCACAAGTGGGATTTACAAAACAGATTGACTCCCTTTATTAGTTCAGTATGTCATTATAGATGCATAGCCTTTGAAGCTGTGAAGAGATTTTTCTACTGTATGTGGAGGTATGCACTGTGCAGGGACTGCAAACAGGCTCAGCAATGACCTCAAATTTCTCTCATCAGGGTTGATGGGAGACCATCAAGGGCCAAGTCCAAACTGCATCCACACTGCATCCAGTACTCAATCTGCACGCACAGCACACGGAGTCGGCCAAATACGGCAGAAGGAGATGAGAATTCTGTGCCAGCCATGACTTAGTACATAATTAAGGCCTTGGCTCGGGAATGGCAAATCAACTTGCCGCATTTCCCAAAGGAGTTATGAGGTGAAGTTAGGAAGGATAAAGGCAACCAAGGTACTCATTTTCAGATGCTATCTGCCATAAAACACAGAAAGATATGGTTTTGTGTACCAGTCAAGTAGTTGTCGGAGTTTGGTGCCAGAAGTTACTCAGCAATCGATGACTGGTGTGATGAGAGACCAAGGAGCCGTTTGCCTTTGAGCTATAGTTCAAATCAAAACACTGTGGTCCAAACATGGACGCCTTTTGGAAATGCTGTGCCTTCTCTGGTACGCTGTGTAAAGAATTTTCTCTTTCATTTTTTCCCTCTCTCTCTCTCTCTCTCCCTCTCTTCACCCTCTCTTTTTCCTCATCAGACTTCAGCCTCCACTGATGATGCCCTGAAGGAGAGCCTGTGTGGGTTGCATACCAAGCAGCGCAAGTCTGCTTTAAAAGCAATCGGCCAAAGAAGTCGAGAGGGGTATCAAACGCGCTGCTGAATATGCATATATAAATGACCTGTTCAGTAATCACGAACAACCGCACAGCAGCGTTTCTGGGGGCTGTTTTGACACAGCTGGGCCACAGCCCCATTAGTCCCACAAATATGTCTTTCAAATCAGTGGTTTGAAGGCATTTCTCTACGCATACAAAGGAAACTCAAATTGTTTTCTGTGAGCAAAATGTTTTAATTCCTGCACAGGCATGAAGTAGAGTTTGTTTCTTCAAAGGGTCACCAACTCTGATTACAACTTAATATTCTGCCTGTGCAGTAGTTCAGCCGTGGTGCCTATAGCATTTAGCATGCTAGGTTTGATTGGTTGCCTGGTTGTTTGCTCTGCAGTGAGGTTAAAAAAAAAGAAGTGTTTTTCTATGATAATGGTGTTGTTCTTTTTCAACCACGCATAATGAAAGAGATTTCTGTAGAGAATATAGCATAAGAGGGTATATGGTGTGCATGTATTTTTCAGTATTAGAAAAGATGGCAAATAATGGCCAGTAATGGAACGTTGTTTTGCTCTGCGTACCGTCAGACCAGGACAGAAAGTTTTCGAAATATGTGCTTTAAAAAAAAGAAGATTAAGTATTCCTGGGATGGTGGAATAAACTGTCAGTTCAACTGCTGACATCATTGTAGCGCTATTGCCGTGGCCTCTGAGTGTGCATGTGAAAAAGCTTTCTAAAGTGCCGCTACTTTTATTATCACTACAGCTCTACATTTCTTTGTTTCCTCAGCGCCTTTTTTTTCTCCCTTTTTGTCTTTCTTTTTTCTATCAGCTCAATATTTCTACTGTTGACTCCAACAGATTATGCTACCCAAGTACGTTTTTATATTAAACCAAAGGGGCAAAGGTGCTCAAAGCTAAAGATGTGAAAAAATAGATGGAAATAATTGCAGGACAGTTTAAGCATTTGCGCTTTGATCTTTCTATCCATGCATTTGTTATCTGGCCTCAAAATCATCCGTGATATTATCAGTGGCTGATGAGTCACAGAGACTGCAAAATTAAAGATGAGAAAGATGAGCAAGTAAGAAAATATCCACTAGATTTAATACTTTTTTTTTTTTCTTAGTTAATGAATCCTGCCAAGGGCATATGAGGCAGTGGATTCTAATTTTTGATTTTCACATTCAATAGTGGAAATAAATATATAAATCATGCACACTTTCACATACTCATGTGTGTGAACACACCCCTCCTAATGTTATGTTACTGAATAGCAAGTGTAGAGTGACAACACGACATTTCCTCAGTTTGCTACCTCAGGCCCCTGCACTTTTGTTCCATGGGCTGTATCGCTTTTGCTCTACTGGGGGCTCTACTGGGGTCACAGAGGGAGGTGAGTACTCAAATAATCTCCACATGTACAACCCTCTCTCTAACTTGACCGTGGACCCTTCTGCCTCTCATGATGACACACCAATAGTCTCCAAATGTCCTGTTCTGTGGGAGACTTTGTCAGAATATTTGCGCGTTCTCACTCTCACCCACTCCCCATGTGGCCAGCTCTCTCCTGCCAGAGCTGACAGTCAAGCCCGTGTACTGGAAGACCCTAGCAGAGTGCACTCTCCATAGGAAGGCTGTTTAGATGCAGATAGAGTCTTGCTCTCTCGCGCTCTCTCTCTCTCTCTTTCTGGATTTTGCTGTATTTAAAACCTAGCATTCTGTTTACTGTAGGATTACTGCTTTTGTATGTTTCAAATTTGACAGCTGCTTCATTCAACTCCCCAGTGTGGAGGCTGCACGATAAGGCCGATATGGGTTTCTAATCTTTTCCCTGCCTAAATCCTTTCCAAATCTTCTATTTCTTTCTCTCTCCCCATCATTCCTTGCTGTAAGATTAGAGCATTTTCCAGCACAACTCTTGGCTTTTGGTGCAGAGCTGCTGGAACACTCTGGAAGGACTGCTAATGAAGGGAGCTGCTCCTTTGACAGCTGTTGCATCTGACGCAAAGGTTCCTGTATTAAGGCCGCAATCAAACACCCCTCCACAACCCTGTCTCCTGGTACGTGGGCGTGTGTAGCACACATTGACAGCATGCTAAAAATAATTGGGTGACTGGTAAATATCACTCAGAGAAGCCGAGTTTGATCTCTCTGGGAAACTGTTTTATGGAGAGCTTTTTGGAGGATATGTTTTACCGAGATATAGCCAAGGCATTAAAATGTACTGACAAAAAGAAATGCAATGTTCCTTAATGCGCTTTTTCTGCTCGGAGCCCCTCCTAAACCAAGATGACTGTTCATTCACAGATTGTACCAGCTGATTAATTCAGCGTAGAACCCGCAGCTTGCCTGTTGTGATTCCTCTGAGGGCCCTCAAAGCCTTGCAGTGCATTACACACAATCTCCTGTCTAGAATTTCTATTTAGGCAAGGCTTCAGGGAAACTGATGGATTAATATTGGTACAGTGGCAGCATTTAGCAAACAAGCATTCATCACAAATTTTACAAAGTATAACTAATGTCGGATTGTATAGGGCATTAGCCACAGCAAACGCTTAGCAGTTGAGGTATTGTTTTCCACTATGAGAAGCCAATTTCCAATTAAGCACACATTAAAGTCCAAAGTTATCACTAGAGCTCATTACTGATAGCAGCCATATTGCCCTGTATACCTTTCACTGCCTGTAGAAGATGAAAAATTAGCATTTATTAAATGACACTGTGGCATTTAAGACTTATTTATTACGCACAGTGAACCTCTATATCCATATGCAATTTTTCTAATAGCTGAACATTATTATGTCGCTTTTAGAAAAATGGCTTTACCTCTTGTTTGCTTACTGTTACCCTTCTAGTGTTTGCTGAGCCGAGGAGTCTAATCTCCCGCATACAGGTATGCTCTTTGTGTGACTTGTCAACACATCCCGTGGCTGTGCCGCTGAAGCACTTCAACTCTTTGGAGACAGCTTCAAAACATGGAGAATGAACTCCTTCACAAATGAAAATAGACTTTGTAGAATTCAGGCTTGTGACAAGAGTCAGGCGTCTCTGCACGAGTGTCATTTGGGTGATTTACAAGCATAACCCAAGGCTAACGGCTTCTTTGTTGCAAAGGAAAAAAAAAAGACAATACATATCAGAAAAGCTGTACTCTATCTAGAGATTTTGAAGACTGCATTTTTTGAAAATGTTAAAATGTCACTGTATGAATAACAGTGAGTTTATTGTTCCTTCTCCAAACATTTCTCTTAGTTAATGAACTAGTTAGTGCAAATTTTCATGTTCCTTATTATTGATAGAGGATTATGAAATCGCAGGCTTCACATCAAATTTTAAAGAGTAAATAGCTGGAAGCTTTAAACAGCAATGACTAAAAGGATCTTTGGAATGAATAAGTGAATTTCAGGAGTATACCTTAATAGAACCAGCTTAAAATTGTCACTGTGGCTATTTATTTAAGTTATTCTCACATTGTTTTTACTTGTTTTTATAAACACAAAGAAAAAAAATTGCAGAGGAGAAAACAGAAAGGGAGACCAAGAGAAAGAAAAAACCTCTTTCTACAATAAATTTCACCTGGAGAAACTGAAACCACAGATAATGGGCTCAGGCTGAAAAGGCTCTTGAGAAAAATGCGCTTTGTGTTGTCGCAGTTAAAGGCACTTTGGTCAGTGCCTTCACATTCTGTTGGTAGCATTGTAGCAATTGCTTCTTACATGAAAAATGTGGTACAAAGTGGACCACTAAATCTTCTCAGTGTACATATACGATCTGAGCATGACAGCGCAGAGCGGATTTACACTATGTGATGACAACCCATAAAATATTGAGCCTCTTAATCAGTAAAATGGAAGAGCTCTTGACTGCCAATTCGGGACTTTTGGTTAATAGATGGGTATTTACCACCATAATATCCTTAAACCTGTCCATCCCGGACCCCAGGCTCATCTCACCATTTGTCTTGTGCTGCAGCTGAATGCGAGCATGAGCTCTTCGTGGTTGAAGAGCGTCACCTTTAGTATATTTAATTCTTTTTGTTTTCTTCTTTCAGCTGCAGTTACCACTGTGGCTCATCTGCCTCCATCTAACCCTGGCATCCTCTTCAGTTACACCAACCCTCTGCATGTCCTCCACTACATCCATGGCTCTCTCTCCCTGGCTATTTGTCTGTCTATCTACACACACACACACTGGCCACTATATTAGTTACACTCTGCCAGTATTCCCTTTTGCCTTCAGAATTGCGTTATTTCTTTGTAGTGTAGATTCATACATAGAAATCCAAAGTTTATCGTATCTTCTATTGTCCAATCATGAACTGTAGCCTCTGTTTCCTGTTCTTAGTTGACAGGAGTGTGACTTTGTTATTTGCTATATTAAGTGGAGTGGACATATTGTTGTATATCAATAACTATGGCACGTTCAAAGTCACTTGACTTGGCTGATTACATATTTAGAGTAATGTGAAGCTAAATATAGGTAGTGGATGGCGGATGCAGCATGTTATAATACTAATATTACTAATACTAAAGACTAAATGAATGATATACAAAAATTATAAATTAAAGGTAATTTCAATGTTAGTATCTATTATATTAATGTTAACAAACACTGACATCATGTATTTTCTTAAATTGATCTTAAAAACTCATGTCCATTAATGTCATTAGTTCTCATAATTAAAATTGGTGTGCTATGAAATATATATTGCATCATGTATTACATCATTCATTCTGATTACAGTGGCACACATATGATTGTATATACTGCAGTTTGTGTTTGTTAATGACGGCCAAATGTCTTTGTGGTTTTGTAATTACTGATCAGTGTACCAGTACTCATTAAATCTAGCTGTTAAGTCAAAGATGCTGAGTTATGTATGAGGTGGTATTTAGTGTTGGTGCGTTGCCTTGTGTATGAATTGAGGCAATAGAGAAACTTACTTATTGTATTTTAACCTAAACTACTGTACAGTCTTATTGTTAACCTGATTTAAATGAGGTACTTAAATCTAACCAAACAGATAGCAAAAGTAAAAACTAAACAGTGAATAAGTTAGGATAGAAAATGTGGTCCTGAGGTTCACAAACCTGTGATTTACTCCATTAATATTTGACCAGCGCAACTTTTGTACTTAAAAATAGGTACAGTTAATATTTTCAAAACTTTATAATACCTATTAAAATAATCGTTGTACATGCACCAAACACAATTTACTGTTTACCAATTTAAAAACCATTAGCAACTTTAAAATAACCATCTAGATAACTTTCAAGAGTAGTTTACCTGTCAGTTGTATGGACTATAGTTATTGTAAAGAGTTACGTTTCTTTTTTTAATCATCTTTCCTTGAAGAATGATACGTTTACTGTACATCCCTAATCGGTTTAAACGGCACAAACCGCATTGCAGTGGTTGCCATTGTTTCAGCTTAGTAGTTATTTTTGTCCCTTCTTAGCATCATATTGAAACTATGTGATTTATATGTTGGTAGCTATTGCATAAACTGAATATAGAACTTGCTCTTTTGTATGGTCAGCTGGGAAATTAGACCACCAGTTCTCACAACATAATAATAGAAATAATATACAGTGTGACCAAAAGGTTTGGAAACACTTTTCTAAAAGAACAAATTACATTAAAAGTTTATTGCCAGCCTTGAATTCTTCTATCAAATGTGCCGACTGCAGTGAGAAGCCCCAGAAGCTTTCATAATGAGAATCGCATTCCAAACAATAACATGTTAATGTAGAGGTATGCCCTTGTCAGTGGTGTGGACATCTCGTGCACGGACAGAAATGACATGCTCAGATTCAGCAAAATGTCAAAATGACTTGTCAATTGCAGTTTGTTCTAACATCACCCTGCCTTCGTTGTGAAGATCAATGTTAGCCAAAATGAGGCAACGGCAGTTTGCTATTACAGTGTCACATCAGCCCTGTCACTTTTCCTCATCATGAAAATTAATTATAATGAAGGTTATTAAGTGAGGTAGCATTACCATCATTTAAAGAAAGCCTTTGAAGCCATAAAATACCATGTTGAGAAATTAATGTCTACTATATTTAATCTATATTGACACAGCACTGGGTTATAACAGTGCCCAAAATGACAAAAGCTAATGAAAAGTTCAGTTTTCTGTCACTGCTAATCTAAATATGAGCATCTACGGGAGACACACTACATGTCAAATCAGCAAAATAGCTCCACACTTTCAAGCTCAACTTCAAAATCTATTCTCTT
>VOQK01017845.1:4312-18138 GCA_015052645.1 Benitochromis conjunctus
GTTTTATATTTTTTTAAAAAAAAAAAAAAGAAAAAAAAAGCTTGCGATTGTTTGATTCTACAAGATAACAGACAGTTTCAACGCCTCACTATATATTAAGTGTTTGTGTGGTTAACCAAGGCTGGGCCCTAATCAAATGTATCTCTTTCCTGTTTCTGCTGACGCCTCTGTTGACACATCCGTAAGTGGCTTTATCGCTACTCCTCTGGGAATGTCCTCCTAATAGAATTAATTGCATTCCATGTTCTGTTTGCATTTTTAATTGCTCCGTTTGTGTTCTTACGCCCTCAGTTAATTCCTGCGCTTGTCTTTATCAAGGTAAATCCTAATATTTAAATGATCTGCCTGCCAATATAACACACGGCACAACAAATTCTACTCTCTCTAGTCATCCTCCTGCTTTTTATTTCTCTGTCTGATTGTGACCTCTGCTGCAGTCATCCATGAACACAAACATCCTACTGATAAAGGGGGATGCAAAACCAAAGGCTCTGCATCTAAAAATCTGTTTTTCTTTTTTGTCAGACTTTATTCGATGTAGTCAGCCAGCAAAAGTTGGCAGATTGGCGCTTTGGGTGGGAAGATGGTCTGGAACTGTGGCTGGTTTGGCACTGATAATGCCCAACATTACTGAAGCAAGAACACCTTTAAACCATGTACAGTATGTGTGCTGATGTCCTCCAAGGTCTGGCACTGGAGACTGTCAGAGTTGAAACAAATTACACAAACATTCTCGCACACACTGCTTCATAGGCAGTATAGCCACCATTTCCTCTGAATACAAAGCAATTTACAGTTTTGTCCTTGGTCCAAATTCAGGGGACGTTCTCTTATCGTTTTCTTTTGTTTTTTTCCATTTAAACTGGTTAGTGTGAAATCGAGCTTGGGGCTAAGCTAACATCCTTCCGCATATGCAAGAGGCTGTGTGTGTGAGTCTTTGTACACAAGAGTTTCCAAGATATAAAAAATAAAGTGTAGCTCTTTAACATCCTCTCCCATTGGCTCTTTTGCAGTCCTCTTCACCAGTGAGGCTGACACGGCTGCTGAAATGGCCTGATGTCATTGCTCATCCAAACAGAATTAAACCTGAAAGGTCTAAGCTATTCGAAGGATCCCCTAGGAGGCATGGGGAGAAAGACTGGACGTTGCACAGGGACAGTAAAACCTGATTTAGTACCTTTCATTGGAGCTGAGAAAGTGCACACATAGACAAAGCAATACTTAGCCTTAAGTAAATAGTTTTGGGTTTTGTGATTACATAAGCATATTTAAATACTACACCGAGACAGCTGGACTTGCTTGAATTTGAAAACTGAAAGCTTTCTCTCTACTAATTGGTAAGTACTCCCAGGGGATTTATTAGCTTTTTGAAAACTGTTGAGGTCAGATGTGAGGTTAAATGCCTTAAACTCCTCAGAAGTCAGTACTGAAGAAGCTTTTCAGATGGGAGCTAGTATTGTTGCTTTAGCATGGTTATATTCATAATTACTGATTTACTGAAATCCATCCATCCATCATCCAACCAGGGTGCTAGAGCCAGTCCCAGCTGACGTTTGGTGTGTGCTGGGGTACACACTACAGACAATGTAGATTTATTAGAACCTTAATCTAAAATAATCACTATGTCTCATCTTTTTGGTCATCGTAGTGGCACTGTACTTTGAACGTGACTGTTACACTGGTCTATTGTGTACGTTAAAGCCTGTTTGAAAAAACAGAAATAACGGGCTGTCTTATGAAGCTCATGGGGCAGTCAAGTTCATTAGTGGTTTTGATAGAATAGGTGTTTGTGAATCAAACCAGAATTGGGGGAGAAACAGAAAGACAAAGAAATGATAAGCCCTCAGTAGCAGTAACAGGCTCCAAAGGCTCTTTGCCCTTGTCTGCCAGTACTGGGTTGCACTCATATTCACATGTGCCACACACACAAACTTTTGATTGCCAATTTCCCATCATTCCCATCAGACATTTTACATCAGTCAACCAGGTTATTTCTATCTCTATCTGTAATTATGTTGTGTGTCAGTTGATTGCTGCATGCTATAGTTGTGGAATACGTTTCAAATGATCCACAGACATAGCTAAGTCTGAGCTGACAGAATTGGGTTGCGTCAATTCGAAAGAATGCAGTTAGTTTTCACTTTTATCTGGACTAGATTGTTCTGATAAGCTTGTTAGTACTTTGAAGATTCAGAAAAATAAAATAACACAAAAATACCCACTTTGAATCCCAGAGAGTTTGTTGGCTGAGAAGTTTGTGGGGTGTAGTTGCCAACTGCAGTTAATGGAGTGGCAAATGTTGCCTCAGGTTTGGAAGTCATTTCATCGTTCACTTGCAAAGTTTCATCATAAGGAGGATATAATGCATTTAAGCACTACTAAAATCTACCAGGTAGCACATGTAGCTAAATGACTCTAAACTGTTTAATAAAAATTTGTTAAATGTGAAATTTCATGTAATACTGCATAGAAAATTAACATGAGACAGAAGGGAGATAATCAGCTCATTCTGTAATGATTCGTAAATGATTTACAACAAAATGCTAGCACTGATTTAGCTTGAAGATGATCTGATAATAAGTTAACACCTTAGGAGCTTTACTGCTTTTTCCTTCTTGATCGTTTCTCAAAGATGATAAATGAAATTATTTTACTGATAGATATAAATGAGCTCTCTTAGAAACGAAGGCTCATGGCAACTCAGCAATAAAATTACTTTTCAACATGTAGGCTTCCACTCACGAGCGGTGGGAAATAGGGCTTCCAAGCCAGCCCATCAACACCAATTAAATAAACAAGACTGGAAGCCATGGAAATAGTGACAGTTTATTTTCTGACAGGGACCATAAATCACTTAAGCTCAAAACAATACAGAAAAGGCAACCAAAACTTGAAGCAGAGCAACATGAGTTAACCTTAGATCTATGCAGTCCCAGGCAGCAAAGTAGAGTGAGAAATGCGTCACGTCCTGGGAAATGCAATGTCACATGTACAAGGGTGGGAAGTAACAAAGCCCAATACATCATTACTGCACGTAAGAATTTTGCGGTATTGATGCTTTACTTGAGTATTTATTTCTCTGATATTTTAGTTTTTACTTCCCACATTTACACATATCTCTACTTATAGAGACTTTCTGCTCCTTAAATTTTCAGTACCTGATTGACTGAATTCAACCGATTTCAATCGATTTGAACCTAAATGGAGGGAACAATAACTTAAACAGTCCTATTGGTGTAGCCATCACCAGCACTTATTGCACATTTCAAGATAAAATACGCAAAAATATTACATGTATGTATCATTTGTACCTCTATACGCAGAGATTAAAGTGGGGTGGAACAATCCAGAGGTTGTGGTCGTAGTACTGTAGCATCTAGCTAGTGCTAAAGAGGAGTGAAAGTGAAGGGAGTAAGTAATTTCAAATGCAATGTTGCTATCAGCTCAACAAATCTTAGCAGACACACAAACTGTTTCTGTGCAGTTTCTCACATTGCACAGAAAGTGTATCTGCTAACTAAAGGTACAGCTGTTGTATTTCTCAGCAAGACAAAAGAGTCCAAATAATATAAATAATCCAGAGATGGAGAAAGATGTAAGAAAGGCAGGGCAGGAGTGGAAGAAAACAGATTACCTTTCATAGTAAGGACTGCTCAGTGGCATTTGATAAACTGAATATTTAAACCTGACTAGTTTCTGCTAAATGTAGTGAAGTTTTACAGTAGTGCACTATGCTGGACTAGTGCAGAGTAGCTGTAGTGTTCATGGTCAACATCAAGGTTAGCAGACAGTTATATAAGTTTAAACCGATGATGCTGAATATACTCACAGAAATCTAACTATATATTGGCTTTATACTGTCTACGGGTTGGAAATCTGTTGTGATAGCTTGTTTAATATCTTGTTATAGATTACTGAATTCAGTTACATAAATCCACAAAAAGCACCAGAAGCACAGGTCAGCTGATTACAGCCTATACACACAACCTACTGCAACTCACAATAGGAATAATTGTGACTTGTTCTTAAGTCTTCTCCCCTGTACCACTGCAAAATACTTTCAAAATCCCACTTTAACCTCTAAATATATTAATTTTCCTGTTTACAGGCAAAGTCACTCATCTACAATGTAGGCAAGAGCAAATAGAGCTTTTTTCTTTTTTTTTTATATATATATAAAACCCTCTTTATTCTCCTCTCCTTGTGCTCTACATAACAGATGTTCAAGCTATGTAAATTCATTAGAATTTAAGTTGAAATAGGGCTTGTATTCACTTGTATTAATACTTGGCAGGTGGAGGTTCAGTTAGCTTTGCACAAAAGTTAGCTGCTAGAAATGTTCTCCAAAGAGCTGCTGCTAACTTTTATTCCTTAAGTAATTTTCACTTGACTAGAGAAGTTGAATCAGTAGTCGCTGTTTTACCAGAGTACTTTAAAAGCAAGTATCTGTACTTCTACTTAGGTGCAGTATGCCTGTTCTTTTTGCACACGTGCAATTCGGCTTTCTAATCTCCTCTGTTTGATTTTATTGAGCATGAAGGCAGCCTTGGACGGCACTGCTAAAGTGTTTCCTCATCCAGTGGTGCAGAATGGGTGTGTATGACACAGGCAGGAAATTAAAAATATATAATACTTCCAAGATATGCTACCATGGTAAGTCAAGTAGAACCGCAGTGCTGCGCGACCTCAACACTGACATTCAATCAGCACAGGGGGCTGTTTGGGTGAGAGTAAGCCGCCTGACTGTCAGTGCTAAAAGGGTTCAGGAAGTCCAAGGCTACTGATCAATAAATGTGAGCAAGCATGCCAAAATGCATGCTGGCTACTTACACATAGTCACAAACACACTGACACTTTTCACACCTGTTCATTAGACACCCCCACCCGCTTTAGGAAAAAGCATTACAGAGCAGGAAGAGCCCTCTGCACGCAATGTACACATCTACACATGCTCCTTATTGTTTATTTGCTACACTGGACTTATGATTGGGGTTACGTTATCTCCCCGAGGCTGCTACGAAGCATTATAGCCATCCTCCTCTTCACGTTATTAAATGTTCCTGTCATTATTTCTGATGACTTCTCAGAGGCATTGGTCTGAAAATAGAACTGCCTTGTTCAGTGGCTGTCAGGCAAGAAAAGTATGGTGCTGGAAATGCTAGAAAAGAGATGGGTGAGAACATGTGTAGTGAAGAGAGGGAAAATCTGATCAAGTGAGCCAGTCCCTATGTTTGGCGCTAATGATGAGCCTGGAGGAGAAGCCTCTTTCCACTCCCCAGATGTGTATAAGATGGTAGCAAGAGTGTTAAAGAGATGAAGAGAACATTGGCCCATTATGGTAACTGTCTCTGCTAAAACGTTAAAGCCATGCTTAAAAAAAATTCAGATTATTGTGATCAATTTCTGAGTTTCTGAGTCTTGACTATTTATATCTTTCAGACAGCAACTGCATTTTTAGTTTCCTGTTAAAATCGGGATTAACAGATAGGACGCTGGCAGTGGGAAAAAAAAAAAACTGTAAGTAACTTTGTATGTGACAAAAGTGCAGGGGCTCTCTTTAACAGCTGCGCCACTGGTGAATTTAAGAAAACTCACATTAAGTTACGAGTGCTGTTTTCTTAGGCAGTCTGTTTTTGAGCACAGAGAAAGTGAGCTAACACTGGCGTGATGAAAAAGGATTCCTCTTAGTAAGAAACAAGTGAAATATCAGATGTCAGTCAGTAAGGCTTTAATTTCCTGGATGCAACAGCGAAGACAGTTTCTAGGCATTGTTTCAGAGAGTTTTGCAAGACAGTGTTCATTCACTGTATATTTACACGAGAAAGTCAGAAAAGACGAAACAAAGAAAAAGTGCGATGGTTATGTTATAGGACTGTGACACTGAATTACCTAAAAAAAGTCTTTTTTTTCCTGCTTGATTGTAGTTAAATCCTGATGGATTAGGACATCCAGGAAGAGACAGTGTTTTTTTTCAAGAAATTATATGACAACATACAAAATACCTGTACATGAAGTCACATGAAGACTATAAACTGTATAGTGACTTCCCTGGGAAATGGGAAATCAGGCTAATACTAAAAATAATAAGCACTTTATATGTTCATTTGTTTAAATTAGGCCAAAACTCTGATGTAGTCTTTAAAAAGCATCACTTTCAGTTGGGGACCAACTAAAACCTTGTTTTTTCCAAATTTAACAAGGTCTGGCTGCAAATAACGAACTTTCTTTGGGCCCAATTACTGTCTATTTATTGAACAAGGCATTGCTGATTGATGTGTGTTCACAGTGGGCGATCCATGATTCATAGCCATTTTTCTTTGAGTATCATCAGGCATAGTCCACATGTATGTTAATGAGTCATGGCTGTAATTAGCTCAATGAATAATTCATTAAGTTAACATTTAAAAATGTATGCTTGCATATGATACATGCATCAAGCCCACAGAAGAGGAGTGTGTTCTTATTCTCACAATAGAATAATCGCTGATTGTCAGGGCTTCAGCTTGATTTCCTTTTAAATGGAGCCAGACAGAGCTGGCCGGCTATTTCCAAAAGAAATGGTAGAATTAACCTCTCAGTGTTTAATTTAACATAAAGTCAACACTCCTCCACTTATACGGTAGAGTACTTGGTTATCATACTACTAGTTTCATGTTTTTGTTAGTAAATATAAGCTCACTTCTAGCCTTAAAATATTTCTTTCCATTAATATCTATCTACAGTATGGCTTCAATAGTTATCAATTTGTGTGATTATTTTAAACCTCTAAGGCCTGATCTAATTCCAGTCAATTCATGGTTTCATTTTGTGTGCTGTGTCTGTTACGTGTAAGGGCATAACATTCACATAGTAGGAAGATAGTGTAGCACTCTTTAGCCTTGAGCTGACTGGCAGGGGAGTCAGAGCACTGAATGCATCCTCGTCTCAGCATTACCCCCAGCTGTTTATATTACTGATGGCTATCATTCTACTTTTCACTCATCCTGCTTCTCCCGTCTTCCCAGGAGATGTTCACGAGTGACAATTCCTGAAGGGGGTTTGTGGAGTGATTCGATAGAATAGATCCTCTCTAACAATAATCTACACCGTGTCTCTGGAGACCTGCTCATAAACAAGAGTGGACACATGCGCACGCGGGAGAACACACAACCGCACAGGCACAATTGCTCTGCTTCTACCCTGCGCAAGTGGAGGGACTGGCACCATTTCTGCCTCATCTCTCCCCTACTCTGCCCTTTGCTCCTCTCATTTTCCACCTGTCTCTGATCCTCTGCCTCTTTTACATTTCAATCCACCGCCTGTTCGTCTTCGTGCTGACAGTGGAGTGAGCAGAGAGAGAGAGCAGGAAAGAGGGAGTTGTCCCCTTTGGGTAGCTAAGCGATTACCGTTAGAAAGATCCAGTCCCTTGCATCATACCTCTCACACTCTGCTCTCACATTACTCTGTGGGAACTCTATTCTGGCTTCCTTACATGTCTTGCGCCTCTTCTCTTCTTTCTTCATCGTTCCTCATCTGTTTATTCTTACTCCATTTATGACTCTACTTGTCTCTAATCCAGCCCACAAGTAAGCTAGTTAATTCATGTTCATGAGCTTCAGCATATGTGTTGTAATTATTTCCCATGCATCCGAGGAGTAACCAAATATATATATATATGCATTTTCTGCCTATGCACGTGTGTTTGTAAGCGTATATCCCAGTATGTATTAGCATATGAAGTAAGATGCTTCAAGAGCCATTTCTGCTTGCCTTATCTGTCTGAGTGGAGAGCTGGCTGCTCCAGCGGCAGAGCCAGAACCCACTGCCCACTGCTTAAATGGAAAAGGACTAATCCCTCCTCTCAAAGCCCACTCTAGTAAACACCACTTCTCCAAAGCCACCCATGCACACCCAGCCTGTCCAGCCATAGTCCCCAGTAGTCTGTGCAGGTTATCTGTGGTGGATTTATGGAGGTGGGTGGGGGTATTTATTGCTGGTACCTGATCTCATATCAAATAATTACAAGTACAACATTTAAGAGTTTTTTTTTTGTTTTCTTTTTTATCCACGCTCAAGACTTATTTGTCTTTCAGATGCTTTAAAAAAGACTGCTGTGCCTATGTGAACTTTGTTGAATCAATATAACAAATTTCCACTCATTACACTTCATTTCCCCTCATACAAAAATACATATTGTTATAGAAAGTGTAGAAGTGGAAAAGCTTTAGGAGACTGAACCCATTTAACCGCAGAAAAGTGGAACAAAACTGTTAGTGAAATCTTCCTAAATGGGTTTTCATTTGAACCCAGGAGGGGTCATTCTCAGATTTCAGTTGGTAAATGACCTCCTCCTAGTTTGATGTCTTCAGGGTATAATTTATTCTAATGAAAAAAGATTACATCTTGAATTAAAAAGTGCTCAGCTCTGACCAATATACCAGGATGAAGTCAGCTTGGAGACAATCAAAAGATCAACATTTGCTGCTGTAGCTTTTAATATAGCCTAATCTAAAATATCTGTTTGAATACGCATGTCATTGCTCCGTGTTTCATAGTGGTGAATAGTTCACAAGTACCATCAGCAGCTTGGCACAGCACCGATCAAGGACGTATAATGATTTAATGTAGAGAATTTCTTTTCTTTCCCTTTTTTTGACTATGCATGTATATTGTTGTGCATCGCCAGAAGTGTTTGATGGCAGTTTCTGCAGTGCAAGTGAAGGCTATTATCTGCTTACCTTGCTGCAGCGAAACAAGGTATTTAACAGTAGAAGGTCAGATGCAAAATAGAGATTTGCCATATGGCGTGACGAGTCTTTGATGAGGAAATTCATCAAAATCACTGCCGTGTCTGGCAGCCTTGTGATTTTTCACTGTAACATTTCCTTTGGCCATTTTGGGTCCATTTTAAAGGTGGGTGGGAGGTTGAAGAGTCAGGGTTGCAGATTGAAATTCATTTAACTGAGCTTTGCATAGTTCCCGTGTTCCGCACGGGTGGTTGGTTTTTTACTCAATTAAGTCTGGTAAAAGTTGACCTACATCATTCATTACTCTGCAAGGTGGGAACAGTGTGTAATGTGGCATGCTTTTTCCATTATTTCGGGGAGCACTTGCTATCAGTTACAGTTAAATTATCATAAAAAAAACCTTAAAATGTGGCGGTCTTTTGATATCATACTGTAGCCTTTGATGGAAAGATGCTGCACAAAAAGGACACACCGAATTATTTTTCTCCCTATACCCAAATAATGGAAAGTCAACTTCTGCATAAAGTTGTAATTGCATAACACTGAAAATGACTGTTATACCCTTTCCAAGTATTTTTTAAAGATATATAACTGATAAACATGCACCTATACACAAGATTCACTTTGAAAACTCAATTCCATGTAAGGTTAAGAAATGATACGTTCAACTATATTTTTTTCTGTATCAACATTTCGAACATTTCAACAACTTGGAGATCTGACTGACATCTCACACATCCTGCGCAGTAACCTTCTGTGGTTGAATTAGGGTTAATCGAAGTTCAAATCTGTTTAAATCCCTAAAGGAATTGAGGGGACCGTGAATTGAAGTTAGAGTAATTATTATGAAGGTGAGGCTGGCAGGAGAGGGCATCGCATTCAAAAGCAGTCTGTATAGAGCAGAGTGGATCTGAATCAGTTGATATAAGACAAAACAGGCCTAGTCTCTGTATGTCCAGCAGCTCATTAGCCGTTTCCCTGCACCTGCATGATGTCTGCACGCTCATGCTGTCCATCACTCTTTCAGGACATTTGCCTATGAAAGCAAGGTGGCTCTGGTGCTGGGTCACTGCCAGATGAAGCAGATTCTGAGGGGGACCAAACAAGCACAAAAATGCTGCAGCAGCTGGCTGGGCTTGGTTGGTTTGCTCTGGTCTGGTGGACGGACACCAGAGGAGTTCAGCCTGTTTGTCTTTCTGCACAGCAACAAAATAGCCCAGCACAGCACAGTCAGTGTTTGGCCACAGTCATTGCACGCATGTGTGTTGGTTGCTTCAGTAACAACAGGGAACGTCGAGATTGGAGAAGCATGCTGGTAAAGTGTGTTTCTCTCTGCCAGTGAAACCACACAGCTCTTTGATCCTGTTTTACTCATCTAACCCAACACGCACAAACCGTGAGACTATCTCAGGCTGTCTGTCAGCTGTCAGAGAATTCACTACGACTGCACGTTGCCTTTTCTTTTTCAAAGGCGGTCACCCCTCGAAAACAGGAATGTTATTTTCCCATCAGAAATATGTTACAGGTGTAGCCCTCCAATGTTACTGTCAGGAAAAACTAATGAGCATCAATTCTCATTCATCACTTTTCACTCCACAAAGACACACACTCACACAAACACCCACATCATCAAATCGTCAGCTCCACCAGCCGAGGACATACTCTACTACACAGCAGGAGCAGCCAGTCTGTTGCTGATTCTGTTTGTTTCTCCTGTTTGATGGAGTTGAGTGTCCCTAGGGCACAGTCAGAGTATTGTGGGCAGCCACAGAACATAAACGATCTGAGACCTTCTTTTTAGGACGTGTTCATCATCATCATCCTCAAAAAGATGTTTCACAGAAGTAGTCTGTTGGCCATACAAAGCACAACTCCACTTGTGTGACTGTATAGATTTTAGAAACAACATTGCAGCATTTAACTGGAAAGGCTCCTTCCTGTAAGCCATTATCATGTAAAATGCATCTCGATAATAACGTTTTCTGCGTTAATCTGTTGATTTTTTTGCAAAGGTAAATGTAAATAGCATTCCGACGTGCTATTAAGCTTTTTGCATTTCAGAGTGGCTTCAATTAACCTTTTTAATGATTGCACCGGAAGACACACTGGAATCCATTGTTAATCCAATAATTATTGTCTGCCGGATGTACTTGACTTCGCCCTGCCAGCCAGCTAATTCACTTCAAGTGTTTATTTGCAGGAGTCAATAATTCTTCTGATTAGAATTGGATTTGCAGCTTAAAAAAGGGAGAAATTTGTCAGGTTGTTCCCCCCACTCATATTAAAAGGCCCTTGGTTCAGGTCTATGTAAGTGCCTTTAAAGAATAAATATCAATGTAAATGTAGGCCCCAGTGAAATAAATTATTTCATGATAATTACTATGTTAAATGTGACTAAGCATGGCAAATTTTAGGTGCCAGACCCAAAAAACTTTCTGCTTGTAATCATAAGGATAATAATAGTAATTTATTTTAAGCTTTAAAAACAATTATGTAGTCAAAGTATTAAATTGCTAACTCTAATGAAGTGTAACATAGGAAAGGATTGACAGAAGGAATTTTTTGTTTTGATGGCTAATAGTAGTTATTTCTCAACAAATGTACATTTTTATATACAGCATTATATGTCCCTGAAGTCAGCAGGGTTCCTTTTTAATAGGAGGTCAAGCTTCTGGTTAGAGCTCTCTGTGTATACATTGTTCTAAAACTCTACTAAAACACTAACACACTGACAACTCAAGTGGATGCCAAACAGAACATTAGGGTTGCACATAATATGTGTAATAACTGCTTTGAAAGGCAAAGCAAAAATTCATTAAAAAACTCAGAAAAATAACACAACAACAACAAAACAACTTCACGGTTCTTGAATGAACTTTATTACTGAACCGATCACACAGCCAACTGATGCACTCCAAACTACTATCATCTGTCTGCTGTACAAAGATGCTCTGCACCATCATGACAACACTTGCCATTATAAGAGGACCACTTTCTGGCAGCTGCAGTACAGCCAGGGAGACCACAACCTCAGTTATATTTGTGCTCTCAGTGCCTTTTAACAACAGGATTGGATAAGTCTCTTCTGGTCATAAGAAATGATGTTTTGCTGTGTAGATATTAATGTAAAACTAGTATAAACTTGATAAAAATCATTCCCTTTTTCTACATGCGCTTAGTGGCAGCGGGCCGGCACTCATCTCTGCTCGCTTTTTCTCCAAGAGACCCATCTGCCGTTTCAAATCTGTTTATTGATAACTATTTGCTTCTCCTGTTTTGCTTTCATGCCCTAATTTTATCCCTGAACCATTTCAGCATTTCAATGACTCAAAGCACTGCTAAGTGTTTGGCTTAGCCGGGCATACAATAACATATCACGGTGTTGCCACAGTGAGTCTTGAAATGCGGGAAGCTAGTTAAAATATTAACCAAAAACAGCAGAGTGGAATTTAAAAGGAGAAACCTTCTTAAAGTGCTTCATGTATCTTGTGTGAGCTGGGCCACACTCCAACATAGAAAGAAGACATTCAAGGAAAATCCCAATCAAGCAAAAAGAGAGCATTCAAAACATTTTCTACAGTCATTTGCTGAGAAATACATTCGTCTTTCTTCCTGCACACTTTGTCTTGGAGAAATGACTAAGGAAGGCTCATGAACTAGTGGTAATTGCCACGGCAGAATGTGTCTTAGCCATAAAAAGTACAGCGCCTGCTCCATGTTATCACCAAAAACAAGCCCACGATGACTGAATTTTTTACCGCTCAGCTACAATCCAGCGAAAGGTTGCAGTCAAGAATGTGTTTTGAAAAGAGATACAAGGATGCAAATCACAATACAGAACCTGAACAGGTTATTACGTTTGACAGTAAAGGTTGAAATTAACTATGATAAAACACAGTGAGAAAAACACGTTTTTGTTTTGTTTTTTTAGCAAAGGGTGTAAAATGGCTTTAATGAGGTGAGACAATAAAAATTAATGCGAAAGGGAGGAAGGTAGAGCAGGAGATAGGAAATTCCCTTAGTGAAGGGGAAAGGTTTAAATCAGGAATACAATCTAAAAAGTGACTGCTTCAAAAACACGGTTTCCACTCCATTGCATGGCTAAGGAGGTCAATTTAAGGATGGCAACAAACCGCTGTGTTTAATGATTTGTCTTCCTAATCTGATGCAGATCATTAGGCAGAAGCCTCTGTACAACAAAAACAAGGCGAGGATAAGAACATCGCTAAATCTGTTCTCTTTAACAAAACAACACAATTCTATCTGCGGCGCCTGCTACGTGGGTTTGACAGCTTGCTTGCATCCATATAATCGAGGGAATAGATCCAAGATATTTTTAAATTCAAGATGGTGATACCTGACTGTACAGATCTGAATATGTGGAATTTATCGCCAGAATCTCCTTCTCTCGCTTTTTTTTTTTTTACAGACTTTGGGAAATTGTTAAGAAAGTGTGGTAAGAGATGTGTGATGGACTACTGATTGAATTTTCTTATTAACAGTGACTGATCAGCATGTGTGTGTGGCAGCAGGTGGCAGGCTGTGAAGGAGAACCAGCCCAGCTGAAACGAAGCCTAACTGCTGGGAAGTCACCAGCAGGACGGACACATACGGAGGAATGCATGCTTTTCTGTAGAGTGGAATTTGTGTGTGTGTCTATGGCCATTGCTGGAGCTTGCCACATAGGCTCTGTTATAAATGAGCATGGCACGCTGGGGCAGCTGGAACAAGCATGGGGCAGCTGGGTAATTTGGAGAGTTGTGTGGCGCGATTTGTTGGCCCAGCTGTGTTAGCTGAGGTGGGAAAAATGTTCCCGTCGCATGAAAGTGTGTGCTCATACATATATGACCACTGTGGCGCATGTATGCACATGCTTCTATAAGGACAAAGCACAAGAGGCAGCTTATCTCAAATCCTCGAACGAGACAGGGGAAATAAACAGGCCTGGAACTGAAATGACACTTCACTGAAATATTGATCATTCTCCACGGCAGAGGAAGCATGCGCATGCAGACACAAAGATAGACAGATGAAACAAAGTAATGCAGATATGAGAGAATAGGTTTCTCAGCAACCCCCCCCCCCCCCCCCCCCCCCCCC
>VOQK01017851.1:2379-12861 GCA_015052645.1 Benitochromis conjunctus
CTTTCCAGAGATGAACATAGAAAGTTCAAGACGTAAGAAAATATAAGATTTTTTTTTTTATGGTAACAACTGTTCACGTTGGTGAATTCAGGCTATTTCATCCTAATTCATTTTAGATTTTAATTTTAGATATTGGATCTGTACACGATTGTGTTGCATAAGTTGTGATTTTTCTTATGGTGATGCAGCGTGCAAAACAAATGACATTATAATAATTTTATGGCATTCAAAGTTCGGCACTGGATGGGCAGCAAACTTTGACAGATATCATTGTTTGTCATAAACAACACAAACAATACTGTTCAGCCACCCACATGCTTAAGGTCCACCCTGCCAAATCCTACTTTACCCCTGTGTGTGAGGTCGCCTGTGTTAAATGTATATGTTCTTTATTTGTTCTACTTTAAAGATGTTTTACAGTGTTTTTGTATGTGTTTTGATTGCTGTCATGTGTACAAGTTTAACTTTCTAAATTAAAGCCTCCTGGCTCTGCGTTGTGCATTTGAGTCCAGTACTGGTCTTTAAACATTATTCAGGTTTTTGCTTGATAAGGTTTGACTTCCAGAGAAAAGCAGTTAAGCTTCAACACAAAGGAGATTTATAATGAGGTAGAGGTAATTATATTTATTTCAGTTTGCTAATACAGAGTAACAGAGCATACACAAGACTTTTTAAATGACTCAGAGATGAGACTTAGAGAGAAATAAATAAATCATAAGCAATTAGTCTTGGCATGTAAGGGTTCTTTCTCAAATCATCTTTCATTTTTACATTATTCAGTGGTTAAAAAAAAAAGCTTATATAATATATAGTACAGTACATTTTTTCACATCACTAAATAGGTGTTTCACAGTTCATTTGAGCCATGTCATGCAAACGTTTTTTTAAATTGTAGCTGAGAGGTGTACTCGGATAATAGTGCTGTCATACCTAACAAACGTTGTTTTTCACGTTTGCTTATTATTGCTCAGTGGGGCCAGTAGGTGGCATTGTGTCTACGAGTATAAACAATCCAACAACACTTCTGGGTAGTAAGAAAGACAAAATGCAAAAATTAATTCATCTGTAGGTTATTTTTCCAATTTGTCATACAAATGCACCTTTTTCTGTGAGATCTTTGTAGTGGACCCCTGGAAGCTGCTTTTCTGGGAACTAGTTAAGCAGAGGCTCCGGAAATGGAAATGTTAGACAAACGTCAGGCAACCACTTCTGCAGCCAAAGGTTCCTTATACTGTAGAAATCTGGTCTCTTACTTTTGATCGAAAGCATTAAGTCATCGCGATGCTCTCATAGATATTCTCATCAGTTACGGGGCTGTGATGTGCCTCCTTCATCAGGAACATCCTTCCTTGATTGAAGAAATGCAAATATGAAGATACACAGTAAGAAGGAAAGCCCACTCTGTGACTTCAGCTGTTTGATAGATGCCCACTTTTAATATAAAATTAATCAGGAATGGGAGATGACTCACAAACAATAATCCATTCCATACTTACGGAAAATAAAACAGAGGATTATGATTACGCTGAGCAATAAAAGACCTGCCATCCTGCCAGTGTTCCCCATGCTCGAGAAGAAATTGACCTGCAATGAAAAATAAACCTTAATGTGAGGGACTGGGTCAGTTATAATGGCCATATAGTTCTAGCTATGTTACATAGATAATCATAAATAATCTGAATCTTTCTGCACTTTTTTTTTTTTAACTCATATGTTTCGAATCATGATTTTAATTGTCTCACATCAATCTTGAGACAAAATGTTAATCTGAGGAAATCCAAATGTCCTATCTAAATATGTCCTAAATCTAAAGGAAAAAATAACGCCAGAGGTTTCCTGTTTTCACCCATGAGTCATACCGTGCTGTAAAACATTTCATTATCTGAGTTAACTTTGTGCTGTGAATATTTTTAAACATCACACGTCACTTCAGTTCTTGCTTCTCTTCACTGTCTTCCACTGAGAATCAGACTCTATTTTAAACCTTTATTAGTAATACATAAAGCTCCACATGGACAGGCTCCTGCATCTATAGCAGAGCTACTGCGACCCTAAAACGTCAGATGGCCTCTTCTGTCATCTGATTGGGGTAAACTCTTCCACGCTCTTATTTTAACTCCACAGGTGATCACAATTTAGAGGTTGTGATACCAAAAACTTTCAAGCAGCCTTCATCAGCTCACGAGGTCGGTTCAGTCTGTGCTTTGTTTCAACCGACTGTTTTTCCTTACACTTTCTCCTATAGTATTTGGCCATAGTTTACATCTGATGTGTGGATGTAGGAATGACTGTAAGACCGTATGCCTGACTCTGTGTATGTACGCTGGAACATATATGCTTATGTTCAATGTGTGATTTTAGTAAAACTGTGAAGCACTTTGTAAGCGTGCTATACACATAGAAATTGATGTATTATAGCACACAGCTTTCTCATTATTTAAATAAAAGTCAAATACCTCGTCTGTTTGGCTTTGAACTGAGTCCATTTGTTGGTGACCAACTTCCACACTTTCATATGCCGGTGCTGTCAGTATTTCTGTAGCACCTGAAATAATCAGTTGGTACAATCCATAAGATACGGTTTATCCTAAAAATTAAACGTATTTATTTGTAGGTGTTTGCTCACCTGTTGTTCCAGCAGTAGATATTGTGTAGTTCTGAGTAGCAGGTTGTTCCACGGGAGCTATGAAAAACAAAACAGCCCAATTCTTTCAACTAAAAAAACGTCAAAGATTTTACGATCGACACTAAAGTTTTTCGTGAGCGTTACCTTCTTCTATGATCAGTTCGATGTTGACCTTATGGTCATTAAACCACCCAGGCATCTCAACCCTGCAGCCATACACCCCAGCATCTTCCCTCTTAGCATTGAGGATGGTCAGCGACAGATCTCCATCTGTCACTCGGCCCGGCAGCTGGTACCTGGGGGACCATCTGTAAAGCACAGCCTTGCCGGTGGAGGAGAGGATGGTGTTGGAGCATTTGAACGTGGGCACCCAATCTTTGCCCCAACAAAAACTCTGGAGTCCATGAGTTTTGGCGTCATACCTACACGTCAACGTCACATTGTGTCCAATGAGGCCAGTTATTCTGGAGGTGCTGGAGGACACTGTGAAGGAATAGCAATAGATGATACAGATTATATTTGTAATCCTGATTTGAAGCCCACTACTGCACCCACACACACACTCCTACACCAACAAGCACACTACATATAGTCGGAAACAATAAAAGCACCAAATATCGACTTACCTCGGATCAGGATCCAGAGGCAAAAGCAAAACAGACCACGCATGTGTAGGCTATTGTTAACAATGTCCTCGAGTGAGGATGTAATGAGCTTCTCCCTCACCACACGTACCGTTTTATCAAATCCTGGAGGTTTCACTTCTCTTTTTAAAAATGAGGAAGGAAACTACGGCTGTCTTGTCTACATTTGGACATGAATTCTTGTGATGCGCAGTGAGCCCACTGGGAAAAAGTTGTGTCTCATCTGTTGTTATGAAGTAGTCCAGTTTATCGTTGTCCATATAAACTTCAACTCTCGCCTGTAAAATAAAAAAAAGGCCACTGGAAATGTTATATTCTGTGATATAAACACATCGTGCGCACCTCCATTTATTTATTATGGGACACTTTAAATGTTAAAGATAGATGACACACACAGATGAACAGGAAACATGACTAAGTGTCACATCTGTCACCAACAGCTATGAGCCTGTTTTCCTGATTTATCTATAGATTGTCACGTGAAATGGTTGAGACTCTGGGCATCTGAATTCCTTCACGCTGCTTGCGTACAGATTTTTTCAGGAGATTTATTAAAGTTTATGTTCAGCTGTAAAATTGGCGAAGAAAGAAAACAGCGGAAGGACACTCCAAATTGTCTTTGTAATTTGTCTGGGATGAGTTGTTCTCTTCTGGCCCTGCGGCTGACAATTTAAAAGGGCTCAGCTTGTTCCTGAGATGACTTTCAAAAACGTCCTTTTTGTGAGATTTTTACAGTTACTCGGTGCACCCACGTCACTTTGGCCCTGTCATGTTCCTGGTGCTTTTACTTTAATTACATGACAAACACAGTCGCCACTCATTACAATAAGAATCAGAATTACATTTACTGTATGTAAACAAGGTGTTATGATGCAAAAAAAAACAAAAACAACAACAACAATGGTACAGGACTATGCAAGATTTAGAGCATAAATAATAGCTGCATCTTTATATAAACATTAATATAAGAATACTAACTACCTACAGATATTAGAATAGATCCAGCACTCTACACATCAGCTGGTTACTCTCTATACCTAAAAACACATCGCTGTTTATAAAGTCCAGAATGGTTTGGGATGCTCCTCAAAGTGGCTAATAGACCTGAAATAATAACGGTGTTCCTTTTTGTTTTGTTGTTTTGCACACCTCAAACGAATGAGCATTATTTTGAAGAAGCTCTTTACTCCCAGTTGCTTTCTGTTCCCATTTCTTATTCCACTGCTTTCCAAACAACACACACGCTGCTTTTACAAGCTGTCCAGTCATAGTCTTATTTAACATACTTCACACTTTACAGAACAGAGACAAATTTGTCTCATCCATCCATCATAGCACGGCACTGGGCTGTTGTGTTTTGCTCGGTTCTCTCTCTCTGGTCTCTGATTGGTTGGGCAGGCAGCTTCTCGGCGAGTGAACCATCAGCAGCTGATATTTCTCAACATCCGGACTCCACCAGATTGTCTGTCACCTCCGATTCGTAAACAGGCTCACTCTTGGTTATTCCTACTGATATCTATATGTGTACTAAACTTGATGATCCTGTGTTTGTTCCAGTGACTCCCTGCAGATGAAAGACTTACCTCAAGACTTACCTGAGCTACCTCACCTGCCTTCTTTGAGCTAGCGCTCTCCTTACGAATTGTCTTCCAGGAGACTCTCCATCTCGCCATGCCACCCTCCAATGATCCACAGACCCCTTTTGTGAGGACAGGCCAGTGCTTCTCCCTCCAAGCGTATCCATTCCAATTAAGGTAATTCATGCATACCTTTGAGACTGTCCTGGCAACTGGATCATTAGGAAATTTCCCTCTGTGCTCCGCTGGACCGGTCTCCTTCTCTCCTCTCCTTCAGGCACATTATTCCTGAGCCCTGTGGCTTTCACTCATTCCTGTGCAAACTCTTCTTCAAATAAACCATTTTAACTGTGTGCCTGTCTGAGTTGGGTCTTGTTTAAGAGTCATGTTGCCCAGTTGCCTCGCCTGGCCTTCAAACACTTTGTCTTTTAACATTTGTCCATGTTAGAGTTGCAGGTGGATTTTTTTTTAATGACTATTTTCTCTCTTGAATTTAAGGTAAAAATGACATAAAAAGCAAGGAAAGCACAATGCTATTTATACACAATCCCACAGCAACACATTTAAGTGCATGCAGGTGCATAAGCACTTTACAATATGTGTGTTTGGTAAAAAGCCACCATTATAAGAGCATAACTAATGGAAAGGAAGTGTTGTGTGCACACATTGACAAGAGTCTAAGAAAAATATTTTGTTTTTCCCAGTCTTGCGATGCCCTCCACTCACCTCTCACATACCTGTCTCCACCTCCACTTGTCAACACTGTCAGCCACCACCAAGCTGCTCGAGCGCTCCATGGATCACTGTCCTCCCTCCGTGATGTCCTGTGTTTTGTCATTTCGTGGAGTCGCTAATCACCTCTCATATTTTCATACTAACAGCAGACCTAATGAGACTGAAATCTTTTCACAGACAAAAAGTGTGATGGGAGAGTTTAAAGCAAGCCTGTCTCCTAGAAATTTAATTTCTCTAAATTGCATCAGCAAAAAGGGTCTGAAGGAAACATAATTACGCCCAGGGTTTCTGTCAGTTTAATGAGGGTCTATTGTTAATATATGCATTTGGCAATTTGATTTTCAGGGTTTGTTCAGGTTTTTCTTTTGAATTATTTTAATTTTTTTTAATCTATTTTCATGTGATGACTGCAGCATTATGAGACTGTTCATGGTAGTGTTTGCCCTTTGTCTAACAGTTTCAGAGAAAAGGGGAACCAGACACAGGACCTCTGAGACACAGGTAGTCCAAAACAATCTTTAATCAAACAGCCCGTGGTCAAGCACAAGTAGGCAGTCGGCGAGGACAAACAAATCAAGCAGGGAACAGGTGAGAGGCAAATTTCCAATGGCAGACAAAGGTCATACATGGGGAGAAATCACTAGAAACACAATGAATACTGCAAAACATCTGAAAAGGTGCCCGGCGAGAATAAGAAAACTGACAAGTGATAGGTGAAGACAGGGGTAACGGGTGTAGTAGATGAAAAACAGGTGATGCTAAGTGAAGTGCCAAAAACTGCATTACAACATTAAAAGCATGTGTAACAGCCAGTTTGGTCTCTGTGGATAATTTTCCCCTCATGACAGGAGTCACAAGTGTAATCCTCTAGGCCTCACATCTACTACTTCAAGCCCACTACTTAAACCGGACCTTTTCACTGTGAGTGAAATTGTACGTTATTAGTCTGTAGATATGTGCACATGTGTGTAGGCACCCATACAGTTTATTTAACGCAGCTTGCAGAGGAACCTCACAAGCATTAGCTGACAACTTAACTCTCCACCCTTTCATCCATACATGGTAACTTCTGTCTCCACAAAAAAACAACAAGGTGGCAGCCAAAACTTCAAAACCAGTGGGTGATATCACTGAGTCTACATCCCTTTTTGATACTGTTTGTTTCATTTCATTTCCACTTTATTTGTCAGGGACCGTGTAAAAAAAACAAAAAACAAAAAAACATTAATGTCCTAAGAGAAAAGATGCATTGTACCAGATTTAGCTACTAGCTAATTTCCATCTGGGCAGGTCAAATAGAAGTGCATAACAAATACATCTTCAGAAAGCAGGTTATGATATCATATAAGTTTATGAGTGGAACCTGACTAAACAAGAACTAAGGATTAACAACTCAAAACCACAAAGACCTTGGTTTCAGTTACTGTTTCTACCTAAACAGTTTCTACCTATATCTGTGTGTATAGTAACTAGTTATCCACCCTATAAGATTGTCACATTCTACACCATTGCACATAAGTATAGGTGTTATACACATTATTGTGTGTTATGCTGTTATTGTCTGATTGTCAAGTCTGTTTAGCACATTGAGTGTAATGAAAAAAATAGAGCCCACTTCATTGTGTGTGAGCATATTTGTGGCCAGTAGAGCTGACTCTGATTTTAATCAGTGTAAGATTTTGCTCTTGCTTGATACCCACAAAGGTTCACAGTGTTTTCAGTTACATTGTGAATATTTCGTGTAGCACATGCTGAAAATAGCAAACACACTTTTATGACTTGAATCTCTTCACAAACTGAGTCGGGATGCAAAGCCAAATTTCAGCCCCATCATTCACTCCAAAAACCTCATGCTGACTCTGATGCACTTCATAAATAACATAATATGAAATTTTATCCTAAAATTCAAAATAACTAACAAATAAATAGTACCTTTAGAAAATGGCAATTTAGTAAGAATATTAGACATAGTCTAAAAAAAAAAAGTTTTTGCTTTTTTAATTCTTCCTTAGAGAATACAACGTTCTGATGTGCCTGTTGCCACCCTAGTTACTGAAGCTTAAGCTTTCCCCAGGAGAAGGGGAGTCTTGTTTTCTGTGATTTAACTCTGGAATTCAAGCCAAAGCCTCCGTGAGTCAGCTGTACAGATAACGATTTAAAAATGTCATTCAGAGCAGAAAAACTGGTCAAAGTGCGGTGTGCCAGCACTGAGAAATCTATATTTGACTTTTGCTGATGTCCGATAAAAGCATGAGCAAACAGAAAAGAAGTTAGACTGCGTAGGCCAAAGATTTGTGTCATTTTTAGAAGTTGTTAAGGATGTTGGTAGTTGCTGCAGTCAGCTCCATTTCTTGAAACTTGAAACAAAAGCAGAGACAGACGCTGAACTCGGGTTTGAAGAATAATGAGTATACTAATACAGCACATACATCAAGTTTCCTCTCAGTCAATTTGAGGTTTCCCAAGGTGATCCATCATAGCAGGCGGATGAGAAAATGCATCGATTTGCAATATTGCTGACATTGGAGGATCCACTCTCTTCTCTCGAGCAAGAGTGCTGATCAGGCGAACACCTCTTTGGTCTATAAAATAACCCCTCCATGGTGTATGAGGGGGAAAACAATCCTACAGAAAGAGATCATTAAAATTAGCATCACTAAGAGAAAATTAAATTACTTTAGAGTAGAAATTTAGTTCAATATCTGATTTAAAGCTAAATGCATGTAATCTCTCAATGTGACATTTCTTTATTCAGTTATTCAGCATTGTGACGCCCCGATGAAGACCTCGTGGTCACATCGTTGAACAAATATTTGGTCCTGACAGTTTGTGTGCCACTGCTGTCCTCTAATGACAGCTTGTTTTTGCCTTCACTTGTCAACACAATCTGTTAGATAAGGAAAAAAAAGAGCACAGCTGATATTGAGCTCGGAGACTTTTGAACCCTCAAAGTTACATTTACTGACTGGAAGTGGTGAACCCCGCTAGTAGGTCCTGTACATCTGTCCAGAAAAAATGTAAAAAAAAATCCATATTCACTCACTCATCCAAATCATTGAATTCAGTCACTTCCACAGGTGTATAAAATCAAGTGCCTGGTCATGCAGACTGCTTCTACAAACACTTGTGAAAGAATGGGTCGCTCTCAGGAGCTCAGTGAATTCCAGCGTGGTGCTGTGATAGGATGCCGTCTATGCAGTCCAATCGCGAAATTTCCTTGCTACTAAATATTCCACAGTCAACTGTAAGTGGTTTTATAACAAAGTGGAAGTTTTGCGAACAACAGCAACCCAGCCATTAAGTGTTAGCCCACGTAAAATAAAACCAGAGAGGGGTCAGTGGATGCTGAGGTGCATAGTGTGCAGAGATTACCAACTTTCTGCATAGTCAGCAGCTACAGACCTCCAAACTTTATGTGGCCTTCAGATTAGATCAAGAATAGTGCATAGAGAACTTCATGGAATCGGTTTCAGTGACCGCGCAACTGCATCCAAGCCTCACATCACCATGCACAATGCAAAGCATTGGATGCAGTGGTGTAAAGCAATGCTGCTACTCGACTCTAGAACAGTGCATATGTGTTCTCTGGAGTGACGAATCATGCTTTTATGTCTGGCAATCCAATAGAAGTGAAAGCAACTCTAAATGCTTCAGCATGCCAAGACATTTTGGAATTTTTCAAGCTCCCAAGTTTGTGGAAACAGTTTGGGGATGGCCCCTTCCAGTTCCAACATGACTGCACACCAGCGCACAAAGCAAGGTCCATAAAGATGAGCGAGTTTGGTGTGGAAGAACTTAACTGGCCTGCAAAGAGTCCTGACTTCAACCTGATAAAACACCTGTGGGACGAATTAGAGCAAAGACTGAGAGCCAGGCCATCTCATCCACCATCAGTGTCTAACCTCACAAATGTGCTTCTGGAAGAATGGTCAAAAACTAAAATAAACACTTCTAAAGCTCATGGAAAGACTTCCCAGAAGAGTTGAAGTTGTTATAGCCGCAAAGGCCAACATCATATTAAACCCTATGGATTAAGAATGGGCCGTCACTGAAGTTCATATGTGTGTGAAGGCAGGTGAGTGAATACTTTTGGCAATATAGCGTATACAGTTCTTGAGGCGGCTTCCCAGTGAGCAAAAGTCCTTAGAAGAGATCAGTCCAAAAACAACCAATCTTTTAGCCAAACACGGAAAAGCAGCCAATATCAAAAGAAAACCTTCAGAAAACTTAGAGAACTATTGTTCAAGATCACTTTAATATTTACAAGCAGGTCTGGATCGTTGGAAAGAAATGAAGGCTGACTCAAGACTTTTGTCCAGTGTTGTAGACTAACAGCTGCTGTGACCCTTAAATCCCTCATGGTGCATAAATCAAGTGTTATTTGTTACTCCCACATTTCAAATTGAATCCAAGTAGCACAGTAGCACTGTTGTCAGTCTTGTGTATTGAGGCCACGTGACACTGGCAGCGGTGCCTGTCACATTCCGCCGCTGTCGCCAAGCTGCGTTCCTACAGTGGTTTGCATGGTCACTGCGAAGTAGCTGCAGGTTGCAGAATTTGTTGTCGCCTCATGACTGTTCTCCACAATCCACAGACCAGTCGTGACACAAGGTGCCATTATTTTTTTGCTGAGACAACAATGACAGAGGGCGAGCATAGTGGTGTTTGATAGCCACTTAAATGGTTTCTCTGCGTCACAGAGAGAAGCACTTTCGAGAGAGAGAAATTTAATGTGCCTCAACTTTACTGCCATAAGTGCAAATTAGCCTCACATAAGACTAATATTTTTTACACCTTAGTTTTTATTCACTCATTATGATGACTAATGAGTTTACGATGACTTACCTAGATTAAGCTAATACACAAACGCACTTGGTTAGGGTTAGGAAAAGATTTGGGG
>VOQK01017851.1:13506-25797 GCA_015052645.1 Benitochromis conjunctus
CCACTCCTCTTCTCTCTATTAATATCCCACTGGGGAGACCAGAGCTCATGATGAGTTTGGGAGCGGAAATGCCTCCAAACGCTCCTGGAAGACAGAGAGCTGGCTGAGGGAAAAGAAAGAGGGACAGAGGACATTAAGGCAAATGAGGAGAGAATTTTAGTCCCACTGTGTGAAAAACAATTAGAAAGTATTAGTAAGGAGTGGAAAGAGGGTGGAAAAGATAGAAAGTAGGAATAAGAAGCAGGGCTGGAGAGGACAGGATGTGAACATCAAACGTTATACTCGCCAACACAGTAGCAAGTGAGATTTTTTTGTTTGTTTGTTTTGAATTTAAGAAAATAAATAGTATTCGCATTACTGCCTTTTAAAAGACACGTAGCATAGTGACTCCGAACATTCCCAGTATTGATGCTCATCTCTTTTTCCTCCCACGTGCAGTGTGCTGGGACGCTGCCATCAATCCTGTCACTGTTACTCACTGCAGCACCATTGAGGGAGACTTGCAAACTTTGTTTTATGGGTCAAGTGACTTATCACTTGATGATGTTCATATTCATCTGTTCTTTATGCTTTGTAGCCATGAACAAAAGGTAGGAGTTTAAGCCTCCGTGCCTACACGGTACGAGGAAGACACTCAACCGAGAGCATTCTCATGACTTCACTCTCCTTCGGCACAATCGGAGAGGGGAAAAATGTGCAAACATAAACATACCCTTAAAGGAAAGATGATTAGGGATGTACAGAAGAAAAGAAGCTCTCCTGACCCAAAGCTGATCCAGATCCAACTCTTTTTCTCCGCTGGGAAAAAAAGGCCTTTTTTCATTACTCACATGGCCTGGCCACCCCTGCTACTAACACAGGACAGAGAGATGCTGAGAAAACCATACCAGGACATGAACACGGGACCAGTATGGGAAAGAGTTTCTTGAGCATCAGTCCACTAAAAGTGGAGATGTGAAATCAGCTTTTACTACTTGACTGTTTAGTGTGGGATAGCCGTGCCTACAAAACCAAGATTTATAGAGCGTCGTCCTTCATAATATTTTGTCAAAGCAAAATTCAAAACGAGACAAATTTACACAATCATGGGCAAATTATAAAACAACAGTAGGTCAGTCCTCCTGCAGCTTCTATGCTTTTTTTTCCTGTCATTGTCTCTGTGATTAAGTCTAACTCAACATAATGGTAATGACCCGAGGGTGTCAGGTCCGAGGTACAGCAGCCCAATCCATAATAAAATCAGACAGTTTTTTGGAAAAATATGGAGTTTTCCATATTTTATTCTTTAATATACATAATGTAGATTTCAAGCATGAATACAGCCATATGAAAAAATAACACCCTGTTTCAGATCTATGGTTAATAAAAAATAAATAAATAAATAAATCTAGACCTTAAACTCCTAATCCTATTAACAATAACACGTGACACATCCGAGTATATAACAAAAATTAAGCCAAGTTAAACACTGTAAAAAGGTAAGTACACCCTTACTCTTTTCATAGCTATTAAGAGGGTAAGTAGCAGCCTAATTAGTGCAGCTAATTAAATGCATATTATTAACAGATCAGCAGAATGTGTGTACACCTCTATGAATGCAGTGGTTTTGGAGGTTTGTTGATTTGAAGCATTCACATGTGTTAACACAATGCCAAGGAGGAGACATCAGCAATGACCTTAAACAAATGATTGTTGCTGCCCGTCAATCTGGGAAGGGAAAGTCAAGAAAGTCATTTCCAAGCAATTTGAAGTCATTCAACAGCCAGAAAGATTATTTAACAGCGGAAAACATTCAAGACAGTTGCCAATCTTCCCAGCAATGAACGTCACAGAAAATTCAACCCCAAGGTCAGATGCAATGTTCAGAGAAACTGCAAAGGAAAGAAAACGCAAGCTACATGTCAGACTGCACAGGCCTCAGTTAGCATGCTAAATGTTAAAGTTTGTGACACTATTAGAAAAAGAACTTTGGCCTTAATGCACAGGAAAAACACCTCACAACTCCTGTCAAGCACAGTGGTGGAGGGGTGATGATTTGGGCTTGTTTTGCAGCCACAGGGCCTGTGCACCTTAGAATCATTGAGTTGACTATGAAATACCGAAGTATGACAGGGAGAGTAAGAGGGTGTACTTTTTCATGACTATAATTTGGGGGGGTTTAGTGTCACAGTCGCTACTCACACTATGAAATCTTACTGAAACAGAGTAAAGTGAACAAGGTGTCATTATGTGGATGCATTGGTAAGGATTATTTGGTATTTGGGAAGTCACCTCTTTTTAACAAATAACTTCTAAAGGAGATATAACAAATCATGCTAACGTCTCAATTTTAGAAAAAGTTGCATTTCCTGCGAAAATGCTGGGTAAATGCAGTGGAAAAGAGGTGTCAGGGCGCCTGGTCATCTTATATGTACCTTGCTTTATTTACATTTCCCCAATTTTCACTTTCAGTGCATCCAGACACTGAAAGTGCAGCAGAAAACAACCAGTCAGTCAATAGATGAAGGATTCGGCCAATTCTTCATCATTCACCAGATCAACGGAAGTAACACCCATTCTGCGGTTTCTGATTGAATCATTGTTAAAGACAGAGGGTGGGTGATTTATCATGCTTCTGTTCAGGCAGAGTTATGAATTAAAGGTCATTTCTACAGCCTGCCTTACAGTGACAGCATTAACTCTGAAGTTACCACTACTACAGGAGGTTTGACACAACAGCCAGACATAAGTTACAGCCAGGGAGGTGAAATCAAGGGGTATTTTAAAAAAGATACTCACACACATCTTTTTACATTTCTTTTTTGGTAAATGTTAGAATGTGAGACATTTAACTTGACAAGCCTCTCAGACACTGACAGTCATTAATTTTCTGTTAATTCTCACATCACTGCTGCCGCCCCTGCTGCCTCCAAGTCAAGGTCAAAAAAGGAATCTCTACTTGGGCCAATTTACCTCCTTAAGGAATTTCAGGAATTTTTTACACACATATTATACTCATGCACGCATTTCATCTCCCTTCAACCATCCATTCTACAGAGCACATCATTCATCTTCACCCATTTATATGTGGATTTATATGTGGAACCTAAACAAAGACGGGAAGGAAACACACTATCTGCATAGACGAACACAATTAGGAGCTGGAGAGAGGCCACTGGGAAAACAAAATCTCACCTGAGAGGGCAGCTGTGACATTCCAGTGAGGACTTTATGTAACACTGAGTCTGAATATAGACATTTATTATCTGTCTGAGGCTCATTTCAGGCTTTCAGCAGGTCTTTATATTGACTCAGCTTTAAAAACAGTCAGATGATCTGACAGGATAAAGAAAAATAATCCCAGATTTACAGCATCCAGATGAACAACTCATCTCCTGGATCTTTTGGTCACATCACATGATCCTTCTCATGCGATATCCCTGACTCTGCTCAGTCGTCTTTTTTTTTCTATTTTGGCAACTTGAAAAATGGCTGAAAAAATCTTTAGAGTGCTCAGAAAAGAATTGGAAACGATGACTGTGCTTCCTCTGATGGAAGTTCTACCACATGATGCTATTAAATGGACTCTGAATTAAGAGGCTCGGTTTATCTTTTGTAGGTTAATGCGCAGATTTGTTTAAGTGTGCACTTTGGAGTCTTTCGTATGCAAACAACACTTCTGTTTACATTTGGTTTTTCTCACTAGAAACACTCGGGGCCTGAGAGATGTCCTTCCTGGTATAACATTTATTAAAAAGTGTGCACTGTTTACATCACAGTCATCTCCACTGCCTTTGCTCTATGGTAGCTGTGCTTTTTACTGCAGTCAAGAAAGCAGCAGCACAAAAGAACAACCCGAGCATGAATCCACTCGTTCAAGCTTCGCTCCATAGTGTTCCTAATGGTCAAGAACTCGATGTAGAGCATGTACACGACCTGTCATTGTGATGCTCTGACTGACTTTGCTTCTGCTGCTGCAGTAGTCCTGCATCTTGGCCATGAATAACAAATTGGAGTGTCATATATTGAATAAGGCATTTTTAGAAAATTGCTTTATATGGTTTTGTTTACATTAAAAATAGCATGTGACAGCTATTTAAAAATGTGGACACATCTCCCTGTGTCAATCCAAAGCTTAAAATAGTTCTGAAATAGATCGAGTGATACAGAATGATTTTAATCTTGCCTTCCAGCTAAGAGCAAAGGCGACTTTCACAAACCTTCTGTGCATAGTGGGGGGGTTTCCTTCTTCTGCCCCCTCTCTCTTTCTGCTTCACGGGTTTCTAGTAAAGTCCATCAGCCCTGACCCAGGCATGAATGACCAATCAGTGAAATTCCACTGGTTACACAACGTGACCTCTCATCTCCGCAGTATTGTGCTGCAGCTCGTATACAGGTTAAAAACATAGACGCCTTTCTTTATAATCGCACCGCAATCTCCTTGGAGACACTAGAGCTGCAACTGTGCAGCTCTCTTGGCCCAGACTCTGTCGGGACTGACCAACTTTCTCACAGATGCCTGTGGCATTTTAATTAGCCAAAGAAAGATACTTCCACTTCAGATAGAGTGGCAAGTTAAACTGAGTTTCTTGTTAATAACAGAGAGAAGGGTATTTTTTTTAAACTCAATTAAATATGCTGCCTTTTTAATAGCGTATGATCCTAACCAGAGATAACATCATTCCAAATTAAAATTTAAATGATGTATGTGTAGCAGCTAGATTTACTTCACACTCACTGTTTATGGCCTGACACATTAAAAAGTCATTAGAAGAAAGGAGATCTGGCAAATTGCTGGCTGTTCTCTCAACAACAAGCACAAAGTCCCAGGAGATGTGCACATCTTGTACGCACAATTTCTCACATCTGTCCAAGCACAGTTTTTTCCACCTTCATCTCCAACACAGTTGCTAGTACACAACAGACTAAATGAGGTACGATATTGTTCGAGCTTCCATTGTGTCGCTGTTTATTCTGGCTGAGGTCTGTGGATTTCAAAAGAGCAGTGTTTGTACTGAGAGACTGCAGTAATTCTTGTATGTACCTTTCACCAGTACAAACTAAAAACAAGGGTATTATGGTTATCTGGTGTGTTCGTGCTCAGGACAAAAGAGTGGATTTTCAAGAAGACAATCGCAAAGTGTTCTTATGAATAACAGATTGTTGAGATATCGAGCTCATCCCAGGTATTTTGCACGTTCTTACCAGATAAATAAAACACCAAAAAACTAATTTTTTCCCCCAACAGTTCATCTGTCCATTTCCTTCCATTTTTCTAGCTTAGGGTCAAAGGGGTGCTCAAGCCCGTTCCTGCTGCCAAAGACAAGAAGAACTTTTTTTTTCTTCCCATTTTGAATCCTGTTACCTTTTTTAAAAAAAAAATGTTTTATGATATGCAAAATGGAAACGTGGGTAATTCTTGTCCCAGTTTCATCAAGAATAGTAAATATAAATAGTGAACGCTGTAATTTCTTTGTCAAATCAATATGCAGATCCAAATAATAAACAAATAGTGACGTATCAATCACAGAACCATAAAAATTATTTTGGTAATTACCAAGGGTGTCAATTTAGGACAGAATAAACTTTACACTGAGTGGTGCTGTAACATACTTGGTAAGCACTTTATATTCTAATGACTGTAAAATAGTCTGTATGGCACAGAAGCAGCAAACTAGAAACTTGTGATTAACTCACAACAGCTGCTTTACCAGAGAGTCATTTCATACTTCTTTTTGATGGCACCAATACAGCTTTAAAGTTTCAGTACAGCAATCCTGTAAAGGTTATAAACACCTGCCAACGTTCTCCTATGTGGTATTTTTTGGCTTACACACGATACAATCTCAGATAAAGGAATGAAAGTTCACAGGTTTGTAGCTGGAAAGCCGAGATTAGGACTGTATTAAATTTTACAAAAGTAAAATTTAATACATTTTTTAAACAAATTTGTCAGATGGTTTAATAAACTCTCCATTTACAAAACGTATAATTTTCGGGCAATTATTTCATATTTCAGGCTTTAAGGGGTTAGTGTACACCCGATAAAATCAAACAAACTTAGCATCCAGTTGAGCACATTAAGAACTGCTTAAAAATCCTCGGTAAATATTGTTTTATTAGCTTATTCACAATACTTGCATTTAAAAGAAAAAAGCAATTTTTTACAGGTAATGCTGCATTAGTTTAAAAATGAGACAGACAGGTTTATTTTTAAAAGTCCCAATTTTTTGGACTCCAGTTACATCTAAACCTTGACAGTGATTTAGAAAAATTAAATGAGTTGGTAATGTTTAACAAATAAAAATAAATAAATGTCTAGTTATACATGGCAGGGTAATGTTAAGGCTTCCTTTTTTCCTTTTATGACAAAAAGTAAAAATATCTCATCCATCCATCCATCTTCTTCCGCTTATCCGGGGCTGGGTCAAGGGGCCAGCAGCCCAAGCAGAGAAGCCCAGACCTCCCTCTCCCCAGCCACCTCCTCCAGCTTGTCTGGGGGAACACCAAGGCGTTCACAGGCCAGCCGAGAGATATAATCTCTCCAGCATGTCCTGGGTCTGCCGCGGGGCCTCCTCCCAGTGGGACATGCCCGGAACACCTCACCCAGGAGGCGCTCAGAGGCAAGATGCCCGAACCACCTCAACTGGCTCCTTTCAATATGAAGGAGCAGCGGCTCTACTCTGAGCCCCTCCCGAATGGCCGAACTTCTCACCCTATCTCTAAGGGAGAGGCCAGCCACCCTTCAGAGGAAGCCATTTCCGCCGCCACCAAGCTCGATAGGACCGATAGGACTCCTTCTTCAGCTTGGTGGCTCCCCTCATCTCTGGTGTCCACCATTTGGTTCGGGGGTTACCACCACAACAGGCACCAACCACCTTGCGGCTGCAGCTCAGTGCAGCAGCTTCGGCAATGGAGCATGGTCCATTCAGACTCAATGTCCCCAGTCTCCCTCAGAATGCTGTTGAAGCTCTGCCGGAGCTATGCGTTGAAGATCTCGCAAACAGGGGCCTCTGCTAGGCGTTCCCAGCACACCCTCACTATACGTTTAGGAGCACCAGGTCTGTCCAGCGTCCTCCCCCACCACCTGATCCAACTCACCACCAGGTGGTGATCAGTTGACAGTTCAGCTCCTCTCTTTACCCGAGTGTCCAGACCATATGGCCTTAGGTCTGATGATACGATTACAGAATCGATCATCGACCTGTGGCCTAGAGCATCCTGGTGCCGTGTGCACTTATGGACACTCTTATGTTCGAACATGGTGTTTGTTATGGCCAAACTGTGGTTTGCACAGAACTCCAAAAACAAAGCACCGCTCGGGTTCAGATCCGGCCGTTCCTCCCAATCACGCCACTCCAGGTCTCGCTGTCATTGCCCACGTGAGCATTGAAGTCTCCCAGCAGGACAACAGAGTCCACAAATATATCCCCAAATATCTCATATCTAAAAAATTTTCACGTGCACAGCTCTCACCCATCTCACCCTCCCAGCATGGTTAACTTGTCACATCACTGTTCTGCATCACTACTTGTTTTCCATTTACCTTTGTACCGTTCAGTGAAGGTGGATGACGCCATGGAAAAAAAAAAAAATCTAACAGGATATTTGGACACATCTATTCTGCAAAAAGCCAAACTACAATTAAAGCTGACCGGGAAGAACATGCAGTCGAACGTCCCTAATGTATCAAAGCTTTGAAAGTACACATTTTGTCCTGGGAAATGACAAAATGTAAAAATGTTCAGCGTATTTTTCTTCCTGACAGGCCTTCATTTTTAAAGCAGATGTAGTCCGACTACGATAAGGTAATGCTGCAAATCTGTGTCCCTCTCGCTGTCAAGACCAGGCACAGCAGAGCTGAACATGACTGATGATTTTACTGAGGCGCCTGAGTCTGGGAGCAGCTCTCCTGAATGCTGTGTGAGTCTGGCTGAAGCACAAAGTGTGAGAACATGACACAAAAGCCTGTCTGTACTATTTCCTGTAATGGCAGTAATTAAAACACAGAGAAGATTGCAGCTTTGCTTCCAAATGACATACAAGTTCATTTTTAATAAGCGCGTGTGTGAGCATGTGTGTGTGTGTGCGTGTGTGTGTGTGTGCGCGTGAGTTAAGAAAAATGCTGTTAACTAATGCAGTGACTGAACTAATAGCTTCTAAGGCGTTAATGGTTTTGGGATGCTCTGTAAAGACTGTCAGACGGATTGATGGTAACAGAAATATCTCAAATACAAAAGTGTTTCTCTAATCTTTCACACACACAGCAACACTGCCAAAAAAGGGTTCTGAAAAATCTTGTGAATACCATGCACTGCTTTATTGGCCACTAATGTTTTTTCCTGGCTATTATGTGCTTCCTTCTAATTTGATCCACAAAGCATTTCCTTCTGTGGCGACTTAACACAGCATTCAGTTGAACTTCTTGTTTTGTAATAATGGACATTATTTGAATTTGTTTGAACTCAAAGACTAAACAATAACAGTAATCCAATATAACTGGGTTCACTGACTTGCTACAGGTCTGGCTCACTTTTCTTGTGGTAAGTGGGCACTTGCACTCCAACTATGAGAAAAATGGTAACAGCACAGCTCATTAAATATCAGCTGGTCCTAGTAAACATCTCATTTCCAGGCTTCCTAATTTATGTTTGTGTGCGCACACAATTCAATTTTATTTATATAGCTCCAAATCACAGCAACAGTTGCTTCTAGGTGCTTTATATAGTAGCGTAAAGACCCTACAATAATACAGACAAAACATAGAAAACCCCAACAATCATATGACTCTCTATGAGCAGGCTATGAGCAACAGTGGTAAGGAAAAACTCCCTTTTAACAGGAAGAAAGGTCCTGCAGAGCCAGGCTCAAGGAGGGGTGGCCATCTGTCGCAAATGGGTTGGAGATGAGCGGATGAAGACGAGACAAAGACACGCTGTGGAAGAGAGCCAGAGATTAATAATAACACACAAAAACACACACCAGCTCTGCAATGTAATGAAGTGTTGGTTTTTAATGCATCCTTGATGACTCTTTCAACATGTTTGGCACTTTCTGTATCTTCATAATGCAGAGCATGTCATCACATCAGTGCAGAACAAACCTGTAAATTTGACTGGGATTACAGAGCCCCTATCCTTCATGCCACACTCCTGCAAACCAGTCACAATTAAATATTTACCTTTTCTAAACTCTAGTGGCTTCATTTTTCACTTTGCCGCTCCAAAGGTTTACTATAGGAAAATTTGACATCACTGTTACTAAACAGATCTACCAAGGTCAAACAAAGCATAGCGGAGACCACCTTCAGCCATGTTTTGTGATACTGGATATAGAAACAGTCTCAACTTTACACACAGCCTTCTACCACCTGGTGTTAAGTTACCGTACACGTGAAAACAGTATGATTGTGTGGAGGGGATATCTTAAACCTGATTCTGCAACTCAGATTTCAGCACTTTATGGTGAGTTTCCATTTGCTGTTTAGCTGTCTATTCTCGTACTTTACACTTCATTCTCACTGTGCATATAGCATCATTTTCAGCCACAGCAGGGAGCTCTTAAAACCCTCTATGCACTACCCGCTTCGCACCAGATGCACACGGCTCAGACACAATCAGCAACTAGCAGGTGAACATACTGCAGGATTTAACAGCTTAGCCACCAGATATTTCTCCCTGGAGCATGCAGAATATAAAAAGAAGAGTGGATAACAGTTTTACATTCATCAGGTGGCCAGAGGCACAACTTTGACCTAATGAGAATGGTGTAATTTGTTGAACGCATGTTTGCTCACGAGTTTGCAACATCAGCTGAAAAGGTTATAATATCAATGATTGCAATGTCTGCAGAACCAAAGGGAGCAAACCGAATCATTTATTGCAGGTTTAAAGATACTGAATACGCTCAGCTGTAAAATATATTTTTCAAACTGAGTACCTCAGGTCACTTGTGATCTGCTCCTAACAACCTTTTCAGGGCATATTTTCAAAAACAAATATTTGTTTGTCATTCAGGAAATTCTGCACATTATTTAAAAATGTTATAAAACCATCTTTTTTAATTTTTTAGGCTGATATATTTCATATTTACTGAGTGCAGGCTGAATGCATAACAGTTCTTTCCTTGTACATACTGGCTAGTTGGATAGGATCGTAACAGTACGTCCAAGCATTTAAGATAAAAGCATGAATAATAACTGCAGTTTTGATGCCCAAATTTCAACGACAAATAAAGGAAATAAAATGCAGTCGATATTTTATCAGGTTTTTCCCCCCAATTAAATCAGCCACCACTGACAAACATCCATAGATTGCTCTACAAACACTCATACCAAGATCTGAAGGTTGATTTATAACGTCTGGAAAAAGCTCTACACAGAGCACACTAAAGTCTTCGCACGAGCATGTAAGTACTGCTCAGCAATGCCAAGAGGCTAAATTGAGTTGAGGGGATCTACTTGTCTTGTACTTGCTCAAAATAAAACCATAAATGCAAAATTAAACTCTGAAAAGAAAGAGGTTGCTGGAGGAAAGATAAATGAACTGACAGCGCTATACAATTGACAAAAACAAAACACAACATGTGGTTACATTATAAAATTATCAGAATGGCTATCGAGTTATGAGAAAACACCATACACCAACAGTGTATTACAGCATGATCATGATCCCAATTGCTACCAAGCAAATTAATCAAAGTAGCCACCTTCCGTATTGTTGAGAAACTATAGTTATAGTTATAGAAAGATGAGCTACGTGCTAGGCATAAGCTAGCATGTAGCATACGCAGCTCTTACAATATAGATTCAGATTATATGTATATCAGCCTTTATGTTTTTAGTTGTTCCTATCTTTATAATTTACTTTCCAAAACATATTTTATCCCGTTCGCTTACAGGATCCCTTTTCAAAACCCATCCGAGTAAGTATGACCCTAAAAGCTTAGCCTTTCGTGAGACGACGGTGGTTAGCAGAGTGAGGTATCAGCAAGAAGAATGAGAAAAATGTGGAATCCTGTACATTAGCATGCCACTGTGCAGCAAGTATTTGGTCACTGATAAGATAAAATATCCAAATGTCAGTTTTAGGTCACTAAAGGTCCTATAGGTTAAGCTGATGGATTTTCACAGTCTGCTATATTATAGCGGGATGTGCATGATTGAAACAACTATGAGTTGTGCCTGTGGAAGAGACTTAATGGTCAAGGAATCATCAAAGTAAAGTTTGCAGTGCTGCTGTGTGATTAAAACTTTACTCACTAAAAATCACATAGTGGGTGCTTTCAAAGTCACTATCAGAAATATGTTTCCTGTGAAAATTGTTCAAGTCAAAATTTTGGATCTGGCTCCTGCTGCTTCAGTCTTTGGTCAAAAAGACGCAGCAGAGAAACTGTCTGCTCGTGTGTGATGGTAGCTCTTGGTTTTATGAGCAGCTGCTAACACTTCTGCCTTGTTCAAAATATTGAGAGCTGCACTGATGAAGAGCAAAACTAAAGCGCAGGTGGAGTCGCTCAAAGGCTGAAAGCGACAGGCCTACTTTCCAAACCTGCACAGTGCAGTTACATACCAATAACCTGATGTTTCTTAAATAATTACTTAAGAAACATTAGGCTGTTTCTTAAATAGCACGCAGGCTAAATGTGTTTTTATACTGAAAAACTGTTGTGTTAAGAGAATGACATTTGTAACTCAATTATTTTTTATTCAATTATGTGACTTTTCCCATTAATAGCTTGTGCATCATTCTCTGTAGGGCCAGACATGTAAGAAAAAATAACTGTCCAATAACAGCTTGTCGTTTTGTTTAGAAATGGTAAAGTTTTGTGTTCAGAATTTCCCCGTTGCTTTAACTTTGTGGGTTTTTTTAGGTTTACATGGTATATCATATGGATTGTCTTCATCTGACAAGTTTCGCTGCCTTCGTGCCAAGTTAAACTTAGTCTCTGGTGGTCTTGGATGACTCCCCGGTCCCCACTGAGTTACTGCTTTAAATGTTTTAGGGAGCTTTTTTTTTCTTTCCTTCAATATTGGGTGCCGGGGATAGTTTCTTTGGCAACTTAGACATGCTCTGTCATTTTAATTAGTTTCCTTATAAAGCAAAATTCAATACAGGACATTTTTCCTATTATAGGCAGCTTTCATCTAAAAGTATCATATAGTTTGTCATTTGATGTGCAGCCAAAGAAAATGAATTAATATCAGTGTCCTTTCCAACAGGGCAAAAAGAAACACCAACTCATTTACTGAACATAGAGTCATTATTCAGAATTAAATAGAACTGTTTAAATAGCCTCTCTTTCGCAAACACTGTT
>VOQK01017852.1:5406-20427 GCA_015052645.1 Benitochromis conjunctus
CCTCCGACCGACCCTACCTTTCCGTTTCCCACCCTTTCCTGAGCTCCACTATACACACACACTCTATATGCCCCCTGGTTCACTTACTCCCAATATTGCACCAGATGTCCCATCCAGAGTCTGTGGGCACAGAGCTACAGCCAGATGAAGAATTCGTGAAATTCTCAAAAATATTTGTAGAGCGGCTCAGGATTGAAGTGGCTGAGGCCCGGAGAGGTGGAGGTTAAACCTCTCTGACTTTAATGAGAGGCTGTGTGACTGACTGCTGTAACGTTATAGCAGCTGATGGGAACGCAGGAGTCGAATAGAGACGGGTTAATGCTCCAGGGCCAGTTATGAAGCTGATTCCTCGAGGCCAAAAGGTTACGCTCGTCTCCGCTACCTGTCTCTCATTTGTGGAAAAGCAGACCGCCGAACACCTGATTGTATCACAGCTCCAAAGTTTGCAATAAACACAAAATTAAACGTTTTAAAACATTATATATTTTTGTGTCTCACGGATCATAATAAACAGACAGATCACGATCCTTTAAAAGAAGCATATATAAAGTCAATGAAGCCAGTCCTGGACAATCCATGTCTATGTTTTACAAACAGACCACTCCATCCCAAACCAGTTCTGCAGCAGTAAACACAAAATGTATAATCCCCTTTGCATTGTGTAAAACTTAATCATGGTTGAAGTGAGACTACTTTTGGATGCTTGGGTTCCAGAGGGCTCTAGTGTGCGTCTCGTTGCAAAGTCTACTCACAATAAACATTTTTTTTTTTTTCAAACAGCCAAGAGAAGACTATTGGGCAGCGAGTCGCCAAAAAGGAATACGAAATTCTGCGGTCGAGTTTGTGTATTTATAGTGAGTGTATACTGTTTGTGTGCGCACTCCTTATAGCATTGCTAAATCAACTCGACTGCTCTGTTAGAGTGGAACCTGATCCAGAGTGAAATCAGCAGATGATGGTTGCGCTCAGCTGCCAAAACTGTATGCCGTAACCTCGGTCTTGGTAGTTGAGTGCTGGAGAGAATGTGAGTGTGCTTTTTCATTGCCTTTCTAATCTTGCTGTGCATGTGCATTATCGGTTTTCTTTAGCAAAACCAACTGGGATGGCTTCTTCATTAAAATTGTAAACATGTTTTCTTTTGTCCTTGTGTGCAGCTATAGATGGCCACAGATGTCTTTTATGCAGACACTCATTATCTGCGCCTAAGGGTGTGTCAGTTGGGCGCATTAACAACCTATAGGAAGATGTAGACTCTGCGTGTCGAGCCCAGCTGGCAGAATAGGAACTAATTAAAGGAAATGAGATATTTATGCATTTCCTAGTTTTAGAAGTGTACACTACTTTTTACCCATAAACACACTCAGAACAAAAGCCATCAACCATTATGCATTCGGCGGAGCTCTTCGACAACACACCCGCATTCCTCCTTCCTCATTCGGGATGCCCTGATAACCCTCCCTTTCTACTGATCTCTTCTCCCTCTCTTTTAACCCCCTCCCCAGTCACCCCTCGCACCAAACCCGCAACTCCCCCCAAACCACTGAAGTGGGCCAACCAATCATCACTGAGCAGCCAGATTGTGTTTAGCATAACAAAGGAGAATCTTTGTAACCATTTGTCACTGAGTTCTTACATGCATTGTGTGAGTTTACAGGCATACGTGTGTGTCTGTGAGCGTGTGTGTGTGTCCTAACAAGGCAACGGAGAACTGTCTGTAGAGCTTTAACCAATAAAGGAAGTTGGTTTGTGCAGGAAATTCAGTCCACATGTGATCAAAGCTCATCTACAGTTATATGAGAGCAGATGAAACAGTGTATCTCTGTCTGGGTTCTTTAATAAGAAAACGAGTATAAACCCACTGGAAACTTTGTCTGTCAGCGAGCTTTGCTTCTACCTCACAGCACTTATGAGAATGTGGAGTTAATTTGCACCATTTCAAACATACTGGATGATACAATCCAGCTCCTGTGTGGTAGTGTTGCATACTTCATCGGCACTTTACTAGTTCCTTTATATTGCGCTATTGGTGTGCCTCCCACCTGCTCCTCTAAAGCCCGGTCAGCCACTGGTCCCACTTTTCGATCCCTCACTCAAATTGGAGAGGCATTCCCCTACCACAACACATGCTTAAGCAATTATTCCACGCATTCCCCTGGACAGAGAGGGAGAAAGAGAGCTAGAAAGAAAAAGTAATTTGAAGTGAAGAGATCAGGGGCAGCTGGCCAGGGATTGGCAGGATTCTGGGAGTGAATGTGTGGAAGTTAAGCACAACTCCCATAATCCTTTTCCAAAAAAGAGAAAGGGGAGATGGGGGGAATGAAAATAGTGTGAAAAGAAAAGGGGTGGGGGCACTGGCACTCAACACTAAAAGGACTGGGCTACAGTGACAACAGCCAAAAACAAACCAGCAAAGCAACACACACACAGACACACATACACAAAGGCAGTACTCTGAATCTGTATGGGATGCCCACTGAATAACTAGTTAGTGCTAACACACAATAAGATTTCTGTGGAAGCAAATGAGAGCGAATGCCAAAAAACTGATGTGACTGTAGCTACATGAGCTGTTAATTAGCATCTTAATTACACTTTGATTTGTACTTTAGTCACCTTGCAACTCGGCCTATGGCCACCTTTAGCTGGACTGATAAACATGTTCATCTGATTTGTGGTCAGATGATCATGGTTATCAGAGAACAGACTGGGGGAGGTGGTGGGTGTTGTCTGGCTATTTTTAAGGGCAGGTTAGAAGACTTGAAAATATTTATGCCTCCGGCGTGTTGACAAGGAGCGCTAGCACCAACTGATCAGTTACAGTGACACTCCATGGACTTTGAAATGATCGGTATATTATCAGGTGACAGTTCTCCCCGATGAGAGAAGCTAGTCACCTCTCTTGACAACAACAAAATGTGACGTTTTCTCAGTTTACAAACTGATTCTTAGTTGAATAAATAAATAAATAAAAGTGCGAACTTCTGACATGTTGTTTGATTAATTTTTTTGTTGGGTACTTCCACTGCCCGGGGTTGTTGCGTTGGAACTAGATGATAAGGGGACGTTGCAGCTTAAGTTGTTTTGCAGTTACAGATAACGGGCAATACTTGATAATACGCGTATTGGCAAACTTGAGAAAAGGCGGGCACTGTTTATCTATTCTAAAAAGGACTTTTATTATGAGTGCAATGTGCAGAAGTTTCTGTCTTCACTGTTTTGCATGCACTCTACAACAGCTGATGTGAGATACGCAGTTTAAATGGTAAGAGAGAGGAAACATATCTGTAAACTTACCAAGTAGAAGGCAGAAGACATCGAGCGCTATTAGCACCTTCTTCTTACTGTTGTCAACACCATTGTTGTTATTTAACGTAGAGGTTCCTCCGTTCCTTGTCTCTTGAGCCATTGCTTTCTCATACATGTAATTTTGCATTTGATGACTCCCCGTTTCAGCTCAAAATCCCACACCACACGGTCTGTGAAGAAACTCTGTCAGGCTCTCAAGTCCTTGGAAGAAATGTCATGCAGAGCAACGGGAAACAAACTTCCCAACTCGCAGCTCTCTCGGAGTTTCTGATCTGCTTCTCTCTCGTTTTTCACTTTTACAAAATAATAAAAAATCAGATGAGTTTTAGGCTAACTGGAGAACGGAGCCGCGGCACGAACTTAGTTTAAAAATCTTGTCTGCGCTGGTACTGAATGGAAAGCCCGCTCCCCTTTATCTGTCTTGTTTCAAAGACTTGGAGTGAGACTTGCGTTGCGCATCGACAGCCGCTCTTGTTATATCAATCCTTCTCCTCCTCCTCCTCCTCCCCCCTGCTCTCTTAGTTCCCACAGCAGCCCTCCTCCTCTCTCTGCTAGCGAGTAATCGCCTCCATCCCGGCTTGAAAAACTTGAAAGACTGGAGACCAGCAGTGGACTGACCACGGAAAAGCTGCTCCTAGCGGTTACGCACGGTAACAGGCGCACAACAACCGAAGCGCTTTTGAGTTGAGACAATTAAAAATCTTTGTTCTTGGATAGACAGAATTAAGAATATGTTCCAGTATATAGTGCTAGAGTTTTGTTTTTATTATTTTATTTAATGTTCAACAAAGTATTTATTATAAAAGATTTAAAGAAAACATAATATTGTGAGTTAAAGTTCAATTTTTGATTAACATAACATAATGTAATATAATATGTTGTGAGCGAACACTATTTGTTGTCCAATTTGAGAAGCTCGAGCCTTATGTTATTTTGTGTATTTTCATCTTATTCCCGTTTCTTCTTTTTTCACATTGTTGTTTTGTCCTAGATTCCTTTCGTTGTGGTTCTTGTCCGGTGAAACAGCTATATAAATAAATATTGCTTGCTTGTTGCGTATGTTCAACATAGGAGCAGAAAGAAATCCGAAACTCATACCAGGTATTGATGAATCATGCGTATACTGCCATCTAGTGATGAAATCCGAACAGCTCAACTTTGTCCTTTTTTTTCTTTTTTTTTTAGCTTTTCACCCCTTAAATTGTCTTTGGCTACCTATTTTCTTAAACCAGGCTATTCAAATCTAATACGAGATTTGTGAAACGACAATATGCACACACAAATGACCATCGTTAGATATGTAAATGTAAAGACTGGGTAGCCTTACTTTTCGGTCCCTTACTTGAATTAAGGCTAATAAAGCAAAATTCAATAATGTACGGGATCTTTCAGGGTCAGTTTTGTGCATAATATGCCAGCACTGGTCTTTTATTGCAGTGTGTAAGATTCTTGATAACAGAAATAATGACGCTTGTCTTATTGCACCAGAGCGCATTTATGACAAAAGAAGAAAAAAAAACATTTTACTTAAAACAACAGACACCCATGCTAATACTTATTCATGAAATTTAAAAAATATATAATTTTATAAATATTAATAGTGTATATTTACTGCATGACTGGTTTAATAACGGTCTATAGGCAAACGCCACACACCTTTTCACAGCCACCTAGCAGACAGGTGTTACTGTATTTAGACCGTGAGGGTTGGTATTTGACTGGCTACTAAACGCAGCATAACACTCCGTCGGTTGGTCCGTGTGGGGTAGGTGGGAGAGAGAGCGCGCCTGGTTCTTGGAGGGATAATCCGCGTGCGTGCGCGCGCGCGTTTTCCGCCGTTGGTGGTTCTTCGCCGCGAAGTGCCCCGCCCCTCCTCCTCCCCCCGTGCGCTGCACAGGCCAGGCAGGCAGTGCTCCCGCCTCACCGAGCGAGCCAAGCTGTCGGTAACGGAGAAGATGGCAGAGAGGCAACAACAGAAGCACGAAGGCAGGGTAAAGATCGGCCATTACATCCTCGGCGACACGCTCGGAGTGGGGACATTCGGCAAAGTGAAGAGTTAAGTCCTGTTTCTGTGTCATGCCAGGCTTCATGTGTACGTCTGTGCCTCCAGTTGGAGTAGTTAATGTCAAGTAGCCGCTGTCCCCCCCCAGCAGCTCTTTAACGCGTCGTGTTGAACTTGCCGGTGGTCAGTGAAGCAGTTGGCGTAGTTGAGCGGTTTAACCACGGCAGCAGACTGGATTTTAAACGTACTGTAGTCTGAGAATCCGGCCGCTTCAAAGTAAAATTCTTTCACCGAAGCCCCCTTCAGTAGCTGCTGTTCTCAGCTACTGCAGGTGAAAATACCTGGAGGACAACAGAGATGCACCGCCACACTCGCATTATTATGGTATAACGTTAAGTCATAAAGACTGGTGGCTTTCCTCTGCCCTGTCTGACGACAAAGGACGTCTGAAGCTCTCCGTTTGACCCACCGTGGGAACCTAATGTTCAACTGACGTTAATGTTTGCAAGCTAGTCCGGTGTGTTGTCCTCTGCTAGCCGGTGGTAGCTTGTGAAGTGCTTCTCAAGTCGGGGAAACCCTAGACAACCTTAAAGCTTCACTAGGATGCATATCACACATTATTATTAGGGTTGCCTTCGCTAGTTCTCTGACACTCAGCGTGACCTTGTGAGCTTTAACTCCACGCTCACCCCGCCTGTTTCTTCTGTGTGTTGCTAAAACATCTGAAACCAGGGCTATTTTTGAACATCATCATTAAGGAAAATGATTTTGCTCACACTCCCAAACCACTGGGAGTGTGGAAATCTGTGTAAAGTCACGTGTCGATGAATAAAAAATTACTGTGTATGTATATGCAACGCTTGCTCGTTTCAGGTTGCTGCCTGTGTGTTAGGAGCAGGTCATGCACCCAGTTCGTATGTAAATCTGAGTTTGGTGTGGAGTGTTTGGCAGCTGCAATAACGGCTTGACAGGCAGATAGCTCCAACACCATAAACAAACGCATGGAAAGAAAGCAGCGGTTACAAAAGGGAGCAAAAGCTAAATATAACAAACACAGTCCATTCACTACTATGTGCAAGCTTCCTACGCAACAGGACTCCAAATCAAAGCGTAACCCTTTTAATCCACGCCTAGCTGCTTGTGTAGTAGCTTGTATGGTTGATTGATTTTTTATATGTTTTTTGAGGATCTGTGGTGTGCCTCTTTTCATGTCTGCTTTCTGTTGTTTTTAGTTGGCGAGCATCAGCTGACAGGCCATAAAGTGGCTGTGAAGATCCTGAACAGGCAGAAGATCCGCAGCCTCGATGTTGTGGGGAAGATCAAACGAGAGATCCAGAATCTTAAGCTGTTCAGACACCCACACATCATCAAGCTGTAAGTGGAGAAAGACGACACATCCGTCTGTCAGATTCAAGACTCGGTGAAGACTGACAGGCTTCGCAGGGAGACAACTGGGCTCTCTTTCATTATTGCTCTTTGTAACGTGGGTTCTTTGCTGTGTGTTGTGGCATGCTTTGGTTGTTCACATGTGCTTTCTAGAGCTGTACAATACTAAGCATGCCCACAAGGCTCACAGGAGGTAAAACACACAAACATACCAGTGCACACACACACACAAGCTTGGAGCTAGATACAGAAATCTGCTCTGGCTAGGACAAATCTCCAGTTAAGATGGTGGATATTGCTGTAATCAAGGAGCATGTGTAAATCCCCCTCTCCTCATGGGTCTTTCTGTGACTTTGTTGTCCTTCTATCTCCCTGGCCTCTTTCACCTTGTTAGTCCGTGTCTGTCCGTCCCTCTCTACATTGTTTGTGATATTTTTAGTCCAGGGTTAGAGTTAGTCCACTGCAAAACTCTAAGCAATGACAGATATGTGAGTTGTCAGGTCATAAGCTGGAGTGCTGTGGAAGTCAGTGTCAGAGACATGTACAATAATAAACAGATGCACATTGTGTACACCGCCGTGGCTGTAAAACCTGCCACGCTCTCACTGTTAGAAGTTAAAAAAGTTATTTGTCTTAATGTTTCTCCTCCCATAGTGCCTGTGGTGTTAGGCTTCACCCAGCTGGACAGGATTGAAATAGATTGTGATAAAGTGAATATTCTCCCACCGGCAACCATTCATGAAATTGTGCCTGCAGTTTAACATACCTGACCTTTATGAAAGCAACCCAATATCACAGCCTTGCCTTGCCTTTGTTTCTGTGTGCTAATGCTGTGTATTGTTTATGTAGACGATATAGCTTTAGACACTTGGGTTCACTCATCTGTGTCCTCGTTTTGAAAGAAAAGCACATTTGTTCGTATTTCCAGTGACAGTAAATTAATCAGAAATGTCACAGATGACAAATATGACTGACTGATGATTTTTAATAGCAACAATCAGTCTGTTGCACAAGTTACAGCAGTGATCATGAGAAGAAACCTCTCCAAATATGATGGCACATCTGAGAACTGCTGTGGTGATTAAAGAAACAATTCATTTGGTTTGTGGAGTTAGTGGAACATCAACTCTCGCCTGCTCCATTACAGACTTAAAAGGGACTTTTATTTTGAAAGCCATCATAATAGTCCTGCTTTGGGAAATGAAAGCTACTCCTTGTGGGAAATTGCGAAAACTGAAGATGCCACAGGAAGGTGTGTTCTACACCCTACATAAAATAGAAAGAGGAATGAGAGGCCTGCAACACAGAGCAAGAAAACAAACGCATCAGATACTCTATTTTGAGAAACCTCATGGGTCCTAAACTGGCAGCTTCACTAACTGGTAACCACAAAATACTATTTTTGGCATCAGCAGTGACGAAGCAGCTCCTGGAGACCTCCCTTGCAGGCAGAGTTGCAATGAAAAAGCCATATATCCATATGGCTGAGGTGGCTTTCCTCTCTAGCTATTCAATTAAAAATGATTCCATTAATGACTTTGTCAGGTACAAGAGTTTCAATTATTTACATTTTATCTAAATTAAAATTGAATCTACCTAAAAAACGAGACATTTCTAAATTATCACATTTAAAAATTTTAAGAATAAAAGGTGAAAAAAGAAGATAGAAGGTGAAATCAACTAATGAATGTATTAAAAGTTCACGGTAATACAACAGTTTGGGTTTTTTTTGTCGTTGTGTTTAGGTACCAGGTCATAAGCACGCCGACAGATTTTTTCATGGTCATGGAGTATGTGTCGGGAGGCGAGCTGTTTGATTACATCTGCAAGAACGGACGGGTAAGATGACATTCTTCTATTATCATGCTGGTAGGTTTCAGCCTGGCTGAGCACAGTGGTCAGTGAATCATCAGAGACTCTTCTATTATCCTGTGGCATGGTTAGCTGACTAAACAGAAGCCCGACTGGTTAAACAGTTCTGACAGTTTAAAAGCAAGTGTTGCATATATTTAATAAACATATCGAGCAAAAATCTGATGATGGTTTGTTTCCAGTTTTTTTTTCTACCCGTAGCTCTGTGTGGTGTCAATGAAAGCAGACATGTTTAGAGCACAAAGCTCTACCTGTGAGCATAAAAACACTTTATGGATTTTCTGTTCACGAAGGGCAACCAATCAGAAGAAAGTTGGTTTAAAATGAGGGTAAAAATGGCTAAAACGGCTTGTTTCAGACATCAGTTTGCACAGACCTAGTATGAGATAAATAAGGTTTATTTTGTACTGTGAGTCATGAAAAGCTGCCCTAGTAAAGTCTAGTAAAGCCATTCATAATTTTCTGTTGATGTTTATAAACTTCACCTTTTTGAAATTTAAGTAGTATGACTCTTAATGGACTGCATGGTTATGCATTAGTCCCACACAGCGCCTACACACAGCATGGCAGAACATTACATGTCTTACCTGTTTATGTCACCAGGGTCAGAAACATCCAGGATGTGCACTACTCCTACACTTGTTCATGTTCGTGCTGTTGTTGCTCCTTTAGTCTTGCTTCTGCCAAGGAGAGAAAACCAAAGTCACTCATTATAGTGAAGTGAAACTAGTGTTAAAAGCAGTGAAACTGTCCCATGTCTTTGCTTTTATTGCTGTTTTTTTTAATCTTTTCTCTCTTCATGAACTCTGCTGTCACTACCTTTTGTGTTCAAGCCCACTTTTCAACGTCACTTCCCATAGGAAGTGTTCTACAGTTTAGAAAACCAGACTATTTAAAATCACCATCTTTTTACATTTGGCCTTCACAAAGCTAGCTCGGGTCATTAATGACGCTTAAAAGAGATAAATGGGATAATTATTATTGATGTTAAATTAATTACATGCGTAGAACATGCAGTCTGAAATGTTTTCCCATTTCTAATAAATCGGTAAATGAATGTTTTTCCATAATAATTCTAAATGTTAGTGGGTTTTTTGCACTGACTCAGCAAAATCTGCTAGAAATGTTTCTAAAGTTGTGTCCTGTGACAGGCTGACAAGTTGCACACTTGTAGATCAGAGGGAGCATCCTCAGTCAGATCAGTCATGTCCGTTCATATTGTGTCTTTTAGGTGGAGGACACCGAAGCACGCCGCCTTTTCCAGCAGATTATCTCAGCTGTAGACTACTGTCACCGGCACATGGTGGTCCACAGAGACCTCAAGCCTGAGAATGTCCTATTGGATGCCAATAAGAATGCCAAGATAGCAGACTTTGGTAAGAATACAGTTGCAGCTAAAGCGGGAGACAAAAAAACAAGCTCGACTATATAATGTTTTGTAAATGTATGATAAGAGGACACTTAGGTTTGTTTAGGGTGACAGAGGAAAATTACATAGTTTAAATAAAGTCCAGTGACAGCTGTTTATGTTTCAACACATGCAGTAACTTTGTTAACTTGAAGAAAAATGTAAAATCAAAATTGTGCACCTTTTAACTTTATTAAATGATAAGGAATATTTCACATGACACTGGCTCTTAATTTTTGCAATTTAAGTCAAAACGCCTGATGCAACATGACCATGAAAGAGAGAAATATTTTCAAAAACACACAAGGGCCCTCATGCACAGCAGGGCGTGTGGGGTGGAGAGACATCCCTTAGCAACGGCAAGGTTTCATATCAAGTCTGGCAGGAAGCCTTGAGGCCCAGTGTCATCTGATAGGGAAGGAATCAAGAGGGGGGGGGTGGCAGCGGGGTGGCAGCGGAGTACAGCAGGAGGAGTGTTTTGGCTGAGAGCAAAAAATACTGGCAAGCAGAGCAAGGGAGTGTTAAGGGACCAGGGATAAAAGATAAAGGGAAGGTCAGCACAACACAAGAGTGTCTGACGTTTGGCAGAGACCCTGGTAGACAGAGAGAGGCTCATCCAATTAAACAAGCTTTGTGTTTAGAGCTTAGTGTCTTGGAGAGTAAAGAAGGATAAAGGTCTCAGCAGCATATAACTCCCTGTTGGGCCATGTTCAAATTTAACCTGCAGACAGGTGACAGATTAGGGTAAACCTGAACCCTTGGCCCCTGCAAGGAGCTGTTGTGGAGATCTGTTGTGTTGTTGGGATCTTTTTGCTGGCAGGGTTTGACTAGCCCTACGGTTCCTTTAGAGGAAAGGGTCACTAGAAATCAATGCAGTGTTCTGAGTGATCACCTTCATGTTGGGATGAAACATTTCTATCCTGACTCCTAGAGTGGTCACTTCCTGTTTATAGGCTATTAGTAGTCACTGATTGGTTTCATGAGGATGGAAAATATAGTCATATACTGTGCTGTTGTGATCTTTCTGTGTGAAGTTTGGCCTCCAAAGACATGACTGTCGGCTAATTTGTGATTGTAAATCGGCCATAGGGGTGGATATGACTAGCCTCTCTCTTTGTGCTAGCTCCGTGCTGGACTGGCACTCCAGACAGAGATAGAGTTTCACTCCCTCAAAACCCCAAGTTGAATGGAAAGAAGAAAATGATATCTGTCTATGGAGCTGGTCGCTCATCTCCATACTAAGATGCTTTGTTGTTGTTATGCTCGTTACCGTAAGAATAAAGAAAGAGAGATATTAATGTTCTCTTGCCATTTAATTGTGATTGTCCGACAGGACTGTCAAACATGATGTCAGATGGAGAATTCCTACGAACTAGCTGTGGCTCACCCAACTATGCAGCTCCAGAGGTCATCTCAGGAAGGTGTGTGTGTTCAAGACAAGCAACTATTTTTATTATTGATTTATCTCATAATTGTTTTTATGCTTAACCTATAAATCATTGTGAAACAAAGCTTTTCTGGTGAACTGTTAAGCATCTGGCTTTTTTATTTGAACTGTCACATCCTTTCATCTCTCTCGTAGGCTCTATGCGGGCCCAGAAGTTGACATCTGGAGCTGTGGTGTGATTCTTTATGCCCTGCTGTGTGGCACTCTGCCCTTTGATGATGAGCATGTCCCCACACTGTTTAAGAAGATCAGAGGAGGGGTCTTTTACATCCCAGAGTACCTGACCCGCTCTGTGGCCTCGCTGCTGATGCTCATGCTGCAGGTGGATCCTTTGAAGAGAGCCACCATCAAAGACATCAGGTGCTGACCCCACTGTGTTGAATCCAGAGGCCTCCTTTAGCTACATTGTTAACACTATTTTTTTAATGATTATTATACTGTATGTTTCTCTTCTTATATAGTAATAAAATTACTTTATTTGAAAAAGAGTTCTTTAACCAATGTTTCCACAAAACAAAACAATAATGTCAGTATTGAGTTTGGGATGAAGCGTTTGAGTTGATCAGTGTTTTTTGATAGGGAACATGAATGGTTTAAGCAGGACCTACCAGGCTACCTGTTCCCAGAGGATCCATCATATGATGCGACTGTTCTGGATGAAGAGGCTGTCAGGGAAGTGTGCGAGAAGTTTGAATCCACTGAATCTGAGGTTGTGACCAGCCTGTACAGTGGAGATCCACAGGTGCTCATCGTCTTTGTTCTAGTCCATGTTTTCTATGTTTAATGAACTTAACCTGATATGTTATGAAAGCTGTAAACAACTTTTGTAGGTTTCAGTAGTATAATGGTCTGTTGGGAGTGAGTTATCTCCTTGGTCTTCACGTTATTTGTCATCCTCCTTCTGTTTACGCAGGATCAGTTAGCTGTAGCCTATCACCTCATCATAGATAACAGGCGCATCATGACCCAGGCCAGTGAATTCTATTTGGCATCCAGTCCTCCACAGGGCTCCTTTATAGAGGAGGGGATGCTGCTGCCCCCTGGAGTTAAACCTCACCCAGAGAGGATGCCTCCGCTCTTGGCTGACAGCCCAAAGTCTCGTTGTCCTCTGGATGCTCTCAACACCACCCGGCCTAAACCGCTGGCAGTGAAGAAGGCTAAGTGGCACCTGGGTATCAGGAGTCAGAGCAGACCCTATGATATCATGGCTGAGGTGTACAGAGCTATGAAGCAACTCAACTTTGACTGGAAGGTCCTTATACATACTTTTATAAAGCATCATTGTAAAGAACCCCACACAAACGAGAGTCTCTGTTTGGGCTGGTGTTTTTAATATTTATTCATGTATTTATTTATTGTTTTGCGTGTGTGTGTGTGTGTGTGTTCAGGTGGTGAACCCATACCATTTGCGAGTGCGAAGGAAGAATCCAGTGACAGGCAACTTGGTGAAAATGAGTCTGCAGCTCTATCAAGTGGACAACAGATCCTACCTCCTTGACTTTAAGAGCATTGATGGTTAGTAACACATTAAATAGGTTTCACAATATATTCATAATTGATACATAACTAATTTAAAACCAAAATAAAATGAACATTTTTCAGATCATAAAACATGCATTAAACCTGCCTTTGTGCAGGTGTAAAGCTGCAGATGTAAGAGCAGAGTTTGTGAACTGCACTTCACAAAGTTGTGCAGCTGTAGTCACGAAAAAGAAAAAAAAGAAAAGTTATTTAATGAAAAATCTTCTTTTTCATGTTAAAGTGTTGCGAGTCGGCTCAGCATTCGCACAGCCTGAGGAAAGAAACAGTTCTGAAGTGTGTTGGTACTAATGTATTACTTACATCCTTCCTGCGTAGACGCCTCACCTCAGCGGTACCTTTGCTGCTCAGTCGGTGGTGTCTGTGATCTTTTATTTACATTTAAACTATTTAAATCATCATCTGCAGAGATTTTTTTGTCAATGACGACATTAAATCTTCTTCTTAGGATACATAACTATATTTAAAATTCTTTATCAGATTTAATATCATGTTATTTGAAGCCTAAAGAGATCAGATGGATGACGACATTATTTAGATGATAGATGCATATATATATTTTTATGGTTATGCAAATCATGTGAATGAGTCAACTTGTGCTTGCTTTAGCACAGAGTTGCACTTCAGCCAGAGAGGACCACTGCTTATCGAAAAATGCGTTGGCATCGTTTTTAGCACAGCGCCATCTTAATTGCATTTTCATGTATCATTAGCATTTTAGCATTTAGCACTGGTTAGATATAGCTGGTCAGATTTGTATGTTGTCTCACAGATATTTCTCACAAAACAAACGTTCGGTTAGTAGTAACTTCATGAATGACTACAAAAAATCCTGTTGCTATGCTTCTAGATGACATCATCGAGGCAGTGGGCTTTAAATCGGGCTCATCCACTCCTCAGAGGTCAGGTTCCACAGCCGGTCTCCACAGACCCAGACTGAGCATTGACTCGGCAACCCCAGCGATTGATCTGCCCCAGCTCAGCTCCTCTCTCCCGGGATCCCTGTCTGGTAGCTCCCATCTACTCACCCCACGTCAGGGATCACACACCATGGACTTCTTTGAAATGTGTGCCAGTCTGATCACTACACTGGCACGCTGAGCCCTGCTGACTTCCTCTGGTCTCTGTAACCTGGATGTCAGCGGGGTTTTTAAGCTAATTACAGATGGAGGATGTAGGGAGTGTAGATGTTTGGAGTGACTTCTTCTCTCTGTCTCTTTTCCATCTGTTCTGTTTTATTGGATTGGAGGAAGCGATTGGAAATGTAAATGGCAAGGCAGGTGTGGTATGAAGAGACAGAGAATTGGGGGGGTGGGGGGAGTAGTGGGTCTTATTGTTTCTTGTTTTGACAGTCACTGGGTCAAAGCCTTGATGCCTTACTCATCAGGCTACAGCCGAGGGGCATCTATGAACTAGTGGAGGCCTGTGAGTGAGAAGGAAGTGGTCACAGTTCAGCAAAGGTCAAGCTCACTGTCACGTCTCCCACAAACACCTGCAGCTGATTATCAGTCGCTGGATTTCCTTCACCCGCTGTACCACTGATCAAAGGTCAGTTTTGCATCTTGTCTTAAGTCTGAGGCAAAGTTGTTAAACTGGACATTAAATCATGTCAGAGAGAAAATTGCATAATGTAAAATTCTATTTAATTTATTATAAATAACAAATCTATTAAAATTTGATTTGTTATTTATATTGTTTATGAGGAAGCTTTTGTTATCCTTGTATTATATTTATATTACAATCATTATGTAGCTGAAAAGTTTGACAGAGAAATACCAAATAAACTACTTTATACATCACATTAAGATGAATATTTTAGCCGTCAGACCCATATTTATTTTTAAGAGACTGTTGTTTTTTAGGCATTATAGTTTTTTAATTGAATTACTACATGAACATAGTTCTGCCTGATTTTGAATTGATTGTAGACGAGTAGTGAACCTCTTGAGACAGCGGGATGGCTAGAACGATGCTCTGCATGACACTGAGTGTGTGTTGCATTGGTGTCGAAGACACATGTTATCTTATAAGAGTTTGGGGGGGGGGGGGGGCAGAGGAGAA